>VZRW01001489.1:253803-271258 GCA_013398125.1 Aegotheles bennettii
CCGGGGCGCGGCAGAGGGGGGGTCTGGCGGCGGCCGTGGCGGGGCTGGGGAGCCGCTCTCGGCTTTGAGGTGGGAAGCGCTGGCACTTGGCACTTTTTAATGCCAAAGCATACAAGGTACCCTGCAAAGCCTCAGGAAGCTGTCACATAATTATTCAGGCAGCAGATTTGGGGCCACCGAGCACCACGCCACGGTTATCTGCAATTTCCCCACCTTACAACTTTGCCTTTACTTGGCACTTTTTAATGCCAAAGCATACAAGGTACCCTGCAAAGCCTCAGGAAGCTGTCACATAATTATTCAGGCAGCAGATTTGGGGCCACCGAGCACCACGCCACGGTTATCTGCAATTTCCCCACCTTACAACTTTGACTTTCTGCTGCTTGTGTAGCGACTTAGAAAGCATCCAAGCAGAGCCAGCCAAGGCAGCACAAGAAAAGCTTCAGTGTTGAAGTCAGCTCCGGTACCCTATCCTGAAAGCAGGTTTATTTGCCTAACCAGTGGAAGTTCACTGTAGTAGAACACTTGGGCAAGACCCATAAAAATACTGAGATGCCAAGTTCCACTTTAAGGTTTCTTTAGATGTACAAGTATAACAGTACTCCCCCCTAAAAAAAAAAAATACACTCTCCATACCTAATTCCATCTCTTTGATGTGCATTAGTAAGGGAAATTTGAATGACTGAAATCCTGCTGTTGTGCAAGCCCTCTACTTTGCCTGACTCAAACCAATCCAGTTGACTCACTGTGGTTGGGCTAAATGCACAATGGCAATACTGAATGAATCCATAAAACAAATCACACACCACCATATGACCTTTTGGGTTTCTTTGTTTTTCTGAGTCATGGAAAACTGCAATAGAACATCTTCCGTTGCACAACAGATTAGTGCAGAGCTCTTCAAGTATCATCCCACAAGCCCAAGTGGCTCAACAGCAGTGCTGCCAGATGTGTCCATACCATAGAAAACTGTAGGAGATGCCAAAAAAAAGCACAGACACAAAAAAACCCCACACACAAACAAAACCAGAAGAAGGAGCCAGCAGATGCCTCAAATGCAGTGTGGTATGAGTGTATTAGAAAGTGGTGGGGAGGAACCCCACAAGACTTCCTGTCTCCCAGTTCTAGGACAAGTGAGGTCAGGCAGGTAGAAGATGCCATGTGGCTAGTGTCCAGCTTTGTTTTAGAGTATTTGACAGTACCCACTGATCAGTTATTATTTACATTCCACCAATTTTACCTAGCGTAACTGCACCTAATGTATTTTCACCGAATTCACGTAATGTAACCTGACATCCCTATTTGGCTGTGGTACTCTTGGAATGCAGAAGCTATCTCCACATCCTTTAACACAAATCTTTAAGGCAATACTTTGTTCAGGCTATCTTAGAGAACACAGTTTTTTTCCAGCTCCTCCTTTCAGGGCAAAGCTGCAATAAACTAAACATTCAAACAAGGAAAAACAGTCTTAGAAAAAAAAAGGCAACTATACTGTAGTTGTAACAGCAAGTTACAAGTGTTCCCTCTCGCTGTTCACACATACGTGTCTTTCTCAGGAAAAAGTTAGGCTGAACAGCCTAATCTGCCGCTCTTCCCTCCCCCTTTAACAAGTTGACAAGAAGAAGTCTGAAGAAAATTTGTCCAAGAATAGCAGATTTATATATTAGCTGCCTTCATTCAAATCAATTTAATACCACAATCCCCATTCCCAGAAAATACCCTGACCACCCAGTAATTGACAAAGAAGGGGACAGGAGTGTCCTCCATCTCCAGCACTGAACAAAGAAGAGTGTGAAAAAAACCAAGATGCCTGAAACAGAGAAAGTTAGATTACCTGGCTTTAACCTAGTGAGGCAGGCAGTGCCAAAAAGTGTAGACTATTTCCATGCCTTTCTCACTGAAGTTTCAGTTGTGCCTTATTCAACTGCCAGAATGCTTTCTAAGGACATTTATGCTGCAAATGCATTATCAACAAGAAGACAACATATATACATAGTATTTTTCAAGATCACTTTATTAATCTCTTATAATTTCAAATGATATTTTTAGTCAATGACATTGGAATAAATAACATCATCTCACCTTTCCCCTGCAACATGAATTTGGGAACCGTGCTGTGAAATGTAACACTGATTTGGTATTCACTGCAATGCTGTACCTAGCCATCAGCAAAAAAGGAACTTTGAAAGGGAAAACAGACTCCCTCTGTTCTATTACCTCATTCAGGCTTTCCAGGCAAGGGAAGTCTAGATGTTCTGGAGGCATGAATATACTATGAGATTGCTGGTGTCTAGACACCATGGAGATGAGGAAGTTGTAGACAATATATATGAGTATTCCCATGCTTTCTTCCAACAGTGGAACTATATAACACTGCTGAGAAGGCAGGTGAGTAAGGAAAGGCTTAATGTAGCCCAATCTTAAAAATATAGGAAAAAACTAACTGAATTACTCTTTTTCTTCCAAAGTATTTAATCCACTTCACCAATTTATCAGCATGCATTAGGACTCCCTTCTCTGCAAAGCTGGCATCAACATCAAATACAATTCATTAGACTAAAGGATAGGTGAAGACCATACTTAGTTTTTGAGTACTATAATTATTTCGTATTATAATGTAGTTTTGTAAACAGATAATTTATAATTACTTGTGCTGCAATAGAATCAGGAATCAGGCATGGACAAGTATTAGGTGCTGTATAACCACAAACGAAGGCAGTCCCAAAGCCCCTAAATATAGGAACCAAAAAGTTCCAAGATGTCAATCCTGCCTCCGTTGTGTATGATTCATAATAAACCCGAGAGGGATAAAAATCGCTTGAGAAGCTCATGTCTGAGTTTCTAACAGGTATTACTAATGGTAAGATTTAAATTCCAAATATATACTTCAAAGTCATTCATAAACATCATGCAAATAAATTATGCATGTTATAGTAGGGACCTTATCTAGTTCCTTTGATAGCAAATAAAAGCAGCATTTACTTCAGAAGGTATTCGATCAGGCTCATTTAAAGAGCATTGTAGCTAATACATGGAGCTACTAGAAAACAGCAGAATTAATAGTACATGTTTTCCAAGAGGTTTATGTCACAAACACCTTAGGCTCTGCAAACAAAATGTCCCTAGTCCTTCACCACATCTGTGGTGCTTCTCACAGCCTAGCTCCTTTCCCCATTTGCTTTTTACCCTTTCACCACAGTAGCCCACCAGTTCTTTCACAGGGTCCTCGGTGCTGTCTCCCTCAGTGTCCCCTGTATTATTCCACAGTAGCTGCGTTCATTCCCTGGCACACCAAAATTCGCAATATCCTTGCTGCCCATGCAGAGCCCCAAGCACATCCCCAGTTCTGTGCTTCGTACAACTCCTCCACATCACTGACATCTCACCATGCCTTGGCCCACCCTGACGTTACCCCACAGAGTTACAAGTGCCCTGTGTCTGCATCATAGCCTGATATTTAGCTCGCAGCAGAAGGCTGCAGGTCAGTCTGCAGCATGGTCCAAAACCCAGCAGCTAAGGACAGATTTTCCCTTGCTTTTCCCTTGCCATGAGGTGGCCTGCCCCACAAACAGGGCATTCCCTCTACCCATCACCTATGAGTTCTGTAAAAATAGAAACTTGCAGTCATTAGAGACCTATAACTTCTTGTCAAACACTTAATATTGGTGAGCTAAGTCACAAATGATTGTGAAAGGGAGAAAGGCAAGGAATGGCAGGCAAGCACAAAGAGTGAACGCAGAAGCCTGATTTCCTTAGAAACTGATTCATAAATTCAGTAGACAAATAGTCAACAACAACATGTTTGCATGTCTCTCCCTGTGACTGCCTGATAGCGATCTGGTATGCTGAAAGTTAAGGAAAAGGCCTTGAATGAAATACCAGCTTGTTTATACAGAAGATAAGAAAAACTCAGTTCTGCCTGTATTTTTTCCTAACCTATCAAGTCTAATGCAAAGTAACCTTGAAGGCTTATCTAAGAATTTGTTATATACTTTCCTAACCCTGTCAGTCAAAAAGTAGTTATAAATAAAATATAAAAACCAGCATATTCTTGTTTGGACTAAAAATTATATTTTTTAAAGACAGTTTTTAATCAAGTTTAGGAATAAAGAACAATTATTTTTTACCTACTTTCCTGAACTATTCACAACTTAGTAGTTAATTGATGTCAATAAAAGGAAATTTTTGCTGGTCCAGGAAAAAAAAGCTTCAGAAAATTCTAGTTGAAGATCTGCTCACTTCAGGGGGGTTGGACTAGATGACCTTTAAAGGCCCCTTCCAACCCAAACTCTTCTATGATTCTATGAAAATAAGTACTCAGGAAATATAGGTAGAGATTCTGCCATCAATATCCACTGTATTAAAATCAGAATGATTCACAAAACTACTTGAAATTAAAAAGAGCAGTGAAAACTTGCAATAGTAAAGTGTTAGCTGCACTGCTGCAATTCCTCTCACTACCTAGTATACATCATTTTGGTATCCAAAATATTACTGGACATAAAGACATTTGTTGATTGGGACAGGATTTTTCTGTTGACTAACAATTTAGCTCACATTCTTAGTAACAGGCTATGTCTAGAATTACCATTTGTTATTATTCCTAGTATAGCACACTATGGTAAAAATGAACCATGGATATGGAGTTGCTATTTACAATTAACCATAGAAGATATTCCCATCTGTACTACAGCTGCATTGATTGTGCTCATGGGATTTACAGATTACCATCAGCTTGAAGAGAAACCTCGTTTCAGTTTGTAAAACAATTACTGTTGTGGTGGTAATACTGAGGGTTATGCTGAATTCCCTTCTACACAAAAATACTCCCTCTCTTTCTGGGGGCAACCATCTGTTCTCCAGTCTGCGAAGAGGTGTGCTCACACCCCGGAGAAGAATTACTTAACTAGCAAGGCTTGCTGACTGTGTTAGGAATGGAAACTAGTATCAATAACTAAAGAATGATTGAATCATCATTACTTGATGAAGCAAGTATTGCACAAAATGGACTTCAGCTGCCTGAATACACCCAGCTTTATGCCCAAGGCTTCTACCACCATCTAGGTTGCATTTTCTCTCATCTCCCTTTAGCTCCTGAGCTGAGAGTTTGAGGAACATGCAACAGGAATGTTTAGGGAAGATGAGGATTTTTTTTTTATTTTGAGGGACAATGCTTTAACAAGACCGTATCTTTCAGATTTAAAGAAGGGAAGTTTCTTTGCCCTTGTGGGCCTTTCACAGAAGTGTTCAAAGAGAAGTATAAAAAGGTGGGAAGCACAAGTACAGAACAACAAATGACAGATAACAAGAACCCAATACAACTGGAAAGCACTATTGAGCTTTCCAGCACTACAAAAGCAATGCCGTGAAGTGCTTATGGCTTATTCAGATGTTTTTTTTTAAATAAACCCCTTCATTTTTAATTCTGAAGAATATCTCTGGCTTGCTTAGTAAATATTACAGAACAAGCGTTTTGTATGTGGAAGAATCACTCATTCTAAATGTTTTAAAGTCCAGAAACCACAAAATTTCTGTTCCGTGCCTTTTTCCAACCTTTCCCAAGCAAAACATGCCAAAAGATCGTAATTCAAGCCCAAACAAGCTACTCATATAACATGTACAATCACACTTAAAAAAACCCCAAACCTAAATACAATTCTAGTCTTAAAACTTCATAAAAAATGTTCAGTGGCATAACAGTAATTTCATGACTGACTGTGATGTAATAGGTTTGATTACAAGATAAGATCCTGTGGAAAGTAGAAATATATTCAAAACAAGAAAAAGATTAAGGTTTGCACTTACATTCCCATTCTGCTCTTAAAAGCATCAGGAAGCCTTCCCCACAGCAGCCCATGTACTAAAGAAAGAGCAAAGCAGCAAATAATAACGTTTCGTGGAACTGGTTTTTTATGATGCATGGTTTAAGCCTCCACTAATCAGGTTCAATTGGGTTAAAAAGGGAGAGGTTTATGACATCCTCAATGCTACCCAGGATGAGTACCTAAACTACTGTCACTACTGAACAAGAGAACTTTCTGCTGAAAAAAACACTTTGAGGTGACTGAGTGTACATAGGTCAGGCTATAAAAGCACAGCAAAACATAAAGCAAGTTACTATCTACAGAGCTTATGAATCCCATTAAATCTGAGACCTAAGCTTTTTCCATTATTCCTTCACTAAAAATAAATTTTCTTAGTGGAAAGCAGAAAACCAGTGGAAGATTAATGCATTTATTTAATAGGAAAAGTGAGTTTATCAAGAGCCATTAACACGGCCCACTTTTACCCAAGCAAAAAGAAAATGTTCTCGTGGCATAATTTTCTCTGCAGAGCTGAGGAAAATAGAGCAATTCCATATGTTAGAAGTTTCCTTAATGGAAACAGTTAATTTAGCACATGAGGAATATCACATGCATACCACTTCCACCTAAAATGAATCACTCCTTCCAGTTGAGAAAACTGAGGTCTTTTATCTTCCTCAGGGTGGAGTCCATCTCCTCCCATAGATCCCCACAGAGTAAAACTGCTAATCATTTTAAGATTTAAAGACATTACTTCTTTTGTGTTCATATATCACATTTCAATGTCTTCTAAACAAGAGAGAGCTTAATGTTTTTGTGTAACCTTGAACTGGCCAGTACACAAATTTTATTGTTTCATCCTTGAGCTCTTCTGTAGTTCCATGATCTAATTTGTTATGCTGCTCTTATTAAGCTGTTCTTACTGGATTAACAATACGCAGATTAAAATCCTTAAAGATAATTTTAAAATGAATGTGCTAATTTGAATACTAGGTAAAACAATGAAAAACTCAAACAGAAGAAAAAAGCCAAACTATGTGTTTTAATATATATTGTGCCCCTTCTCCAGTAAGATTAATAGATAGTAAATCCCTGCTCTACGCAGTTCAAACTAGGCAGAATGTCTCTAGGACCTGATCCAAAATCTGTTAACATCAACACAGTCTTTCTTTCAAATATACTGCTTCGGAGATCAGTTCTCAAAGGCGAGTCCTGTCTAATTTGCTCATGGGAGTGTGCATATAAATGCAGATTTTTGCTTGACTGGTGTTTCCATCGTCGGCCCAATTCATCTCCCAGGAGGATAGAGGAAAGGTCAAAATCAGAGGCAGATCACATTAGACACTACCATTTATTTGACATAACCTCTTAGTAATATGTCATAGGTTCATTTGATTAGAAACAATGCAGTCAGAGAAGATAAACAGTGTAGAAGTGGTCCCCTTAATCGTGGAATAGATACTAAGTATCTGAAATTTTAGACAGCGGGAAAATTTGCTGTTCAGAGTCACAGAGACACTTACGCAATGTTGTATAATATGTCTTGAATATTAATGAATAATGCATTACAATATCAATGTATGGTATGCATTGCATATTACACAATGTGCAGTGGTATAGCAATTTTAAGTGACAAAATGTGTAGGAAGATTCAAGTCACACAACTGTGTTAGAATATCCGCAATACAGCACTAGTTATACATAAATAACAGGAACAACACATTAAAAACACAAATGCTTGATTCTGTGCTGTATTTTTGGCGTTTATCTTGACCTTTCACAATGATCTTTCTTACACAAGTACTTCGTTTTGATGGGCGTAGGATACTCAACAGCTCTTAATCAACTGCCTCAACATCAGACTTTAAAACTGTTTTGAAGTATATTGAATTAGGCTCCACGAGACCATTTTTTGGCACCTGTTCTTGAAATTAGGGGGAAAAAAAGCACACTGAACCAAGATTATGTGTTATTTTCCAGGAATTCAGCAATTTCTTGGAGTGATTAGATTTACTGCAGCTTTGAAATAACAGGGTTACTGCACATTCTGAATAGTTGAGTGTCTCTGCAGGACTGGATAACAGCTAGCACAGAGGTCTCAGGGGATTTTATTGTAGTTAACCCATCCTCCTGTTCTGTTCCTACTTTTACATGCAAAAGAAAATGTTTGTGCTTACTAGGATATTTATAGCTATAAGTAATAGTCAATCCCTTTCTGGTTTTACTGTACCAGCATGTACAAGAAATATATAAAACTATATATATTATCGCTACTACTTTGCAAGATGTTGTATATATTGTAAAACTGGTTCTCTAATAGAAGGCAGCTAAAGACCTCTGCATTTAAATCTGCCAAAGCTGATACAGCAATCACAAACATGTGTTGTTACACTTCTTGTGGCTCATCTCCACATGGTGCAGCTGTTGTGTTGGCTAAAGAAAATGCAGGCCCAAGGGAAACAAATTTAATTCAGCTGGGGTGACTTCCACTAAAAAAAAAAAAGAGTTTTAAGGAGAACAGGTGTCTTACAGTAAGGGGGATTGTTTGAGAGGTTTTCCCCAAACTTGCTTGCTTCTAGGAAGCCTGTTCTAAAGTGGTATGCCTGTGATAATAGTCTTTTGCAGTCTAATTTTTAAAGAATACCCTTCAAAAATGCAATAGATTCCAGAAACTCTATTTTTGTTTGTTTGTCTTAGTTCTAGGACAGGAAGGCTAGCACAGGACCTTGTCATGCAGGTCAGAAGCTGGAGGGAACCTCATTGATGTTACTTAGATTCCTCAGCCTTAAGAAAGTTTGCTTAATCAACAAATGACTGTGCTGAGGCATGTGCAGCCCATGTAAGTCACCAGTTGACACCCCTAGAGCTTTGCCAGTTTATACCTATATATTTCTTGTTTTAAGCTTAGTTTTCTACTAAAGTCACTTAAATATACTTCCTTCTACATATGTTTTTATTTACTCAAAATAAATCATCTAAGCTATACTACGTAGTCTAATAAAACAGTATTAAGTGTATGACTTTTTTTTTCATTTACAGAAAGGCATGTACCTTGTGTACTACGATACCTTCTCTAGTTTTGTTATGCATTCCTGCCCCTCTGCTTCTTGTGTCTTCTGGTGTGTCAGAGTGGAAAGCGTTCGACTGACGCTCAGCCGCTGACTCAGCGGCCTTCCCATCATGGTCAGTAGCAGATCCCACAAAGCTGAGGCAGCAAGATCCCTGGAAGCTGGAAAACACTCTTTTCCCAGCAGGCTCCCAGGAGATATCTCCCTCTTGGCGTGGGTTGAACCAGCCCTTCAGACAGCCATAGCAGCAAACAGCAGATTTTTCTCTTCCAGTTGTCAGCCCTCTTTCCAAAATAAGGTTACTCCAGAGGGTAGGCTCTTGTTGTGTAGGTGGCTTCATACTAGAGTTTCCTCCCTTAGGCCTGTTTTTTCTGTGCCCCATAGAGTCATAATTCCTTCTCTTTAGGGAAACAGAAGTTCAAACAATGAATGATTTTTCCACGCAGATCCCATTCCTACAGAGTTGGTTTTTCTATAGGATGTACAGGAGCTGCTCTCAGCTCTTCCTTCTCAGGTCTTAACGAAATAAATGTTATGACAACAAACTCCTGTTTTTCTTTTTGCAAGGTTAAGCTCATTAGATCTTACATCAATCTTTATTGCTACATGTTGTGTCCTCAGAGTGTCTTATGCCAACCTTAGGCAGTTTTGTAGGGTTCTTCTCAAGTTTCTAAATTGGAGACCTAGTACTCCTACTGAATTGCTCCTTTTGAATGAAATGCAGAACTCACTGAGTCAATAGCAAAATTAATGAGATTTTTATCCTCTGTGTATGCCTGCACATAAAGACCTGCAACAAATCTTGCATTTTTTCAGACTTCCCCTTACTCAGGAAAATTGTTCTGCCCTTGCCACTTTTCTCAGCAGGAATTGTGAGAAAGCCCTTAATTCTCACTAGTGGTAAGAACTACCATAGCCATGCCTGACATCAAAGGCCAGGAGTAGATGGACCTGGACTACACCCTCCCAGTGAGGGAGAAAAGGATCCCAATTAACAAAATACGGAGAACCAACTGTAGAATGAAACCTGAATTCACAGTGAAGCCATCATGGCAACACTCTTTACTGTGTGTATGTACAACCAGTATCTTTCCCAAACACTGAGAAAAAGAATTTATTATTTGTAGAGTGAGATTAATTCAGCAGAGTGACTGAGTGTCACTCGAAGAAGCTGGTTAAAGTGATATCTGAAGTTAAGACTAACCTCTTGCTTTTCATGGCATTGGCGTATGTGCTTATCAAGGAAGTTTTATGTTTAGAGGTTCAGGGAGAAGGTGATGGTCATCTCCTCTGAATGCTTTCAGATGACTGATTTTCAAAATGCTGCTGGCATTCTTCCAGCTGGAGGCCTGGCCATTAGATAAGCTTAACATTATGGTGGCCATTTGCAAAACAGATGAGAGCAGAAATAGCAAGAGGAAATGAGAAACCTAAGAAACCTGCTGGAACTCCCTGCAAATAAAGACCCAACCTTGGAAGGAAAAATCTTACATCCTTCCACTGAAAGAGAAACTGGTGAGCATAAGTTTTCAGCTGCTAAAACTATAACTGCTATCCCAAGGGAGATAAAAGCACCAAAGAGAGACCACCACAAGTGCTAGCATCAAGAAATATAGGAAACATTACACTTGCTTCCTTTGTGAGAGTCTGCACTAGAGTTTTCATGTATTACCAGATAGGATCCATTTACTTCTGCTTTCAGGTTGTTTTTTTAATGATGAAGCCCGTGGCCATCCCGGCTAAGAATCCTGTTTAATAATCCCTCCTTTGCTGGTATTTAAATAGTGTCACGTGGCATTAGAGCATTACACTGCCAGAAGATTTGACAGATATAATTTGGCAGATCCTGTGGTGGCCATTCACATCACGCTTCCAGCTGCCTCTTCCCCCTCTCCACTGTTTCTGGAAGTGGCTTGGCAAAAGAGGCCATACCTATAGTTTATCAATTCTGGTTCAGTCAGATGCCATAACCCAAACTTGCCAGCAGATATAGCTGAGGGCCATTCATTTCTTTCTTCTTTTAATAACAGAAGTCTCCTTCACACTGGCATTTGGAAATGTTGTGGGCAGTGATCCTTGGTTACCACTTTTCACTATCAGGGCTTCACACAGCAATGGGTCTGATGCGGTAGGAACAGAAATGGGGCTCTCTCCACTGATAATTTCCTGGCAGAGGGAAAATATTAAGTCATCTTTTTTTAATCAAACAGTCTCACCTGAGTAAATAGTCTAGCAATTCCAATTTTTAATTTTATTATCATAGTCTCTTGCTCAAGCTGTGTTTTCTGACTGTGCAGCAATAATAGTGCTATGAGCACATGAAGATTTTTCAAATTGGCATTGTGTTCTGTTCCTTTTACATTTCCACGCATAATCTGTATAACATTATTAAATCTTTCCTGTACATTATTTAGCCTCTGGGATCAAATGAAATCATACATAACTGGAACTCTTTGGGCTTTGACAGATGTCCTCTGGCAGATTTTTTGCAGTGGTTTAAGTTATTACTGCTCTCAGCTATTTTCTTGGCCTTTTCCTGGAATGGGACACGTCTCAGCTGCTCTGGTGGAAAACACGAACCTCTCAGCCTTTAAAGACAGTAAAAGCAGGTCTGAATTACTGCACCGGACTTTGAACTGAAATGGCTGAAGCAAAGGCATGGTCCTTTTCACCAGCTCACCTACAGGAAGAGTAGTCCTTCACAGACAGCTGTCAAAAGGGTTGGGACAGTAACGTGGAGGCCTCACTTGCAAGCTCTCTTGGAGGAATATTTACAGCATCTTTCTTCTGGTCCATTTTCCACGGGAGAGCACAGGAAGCTGGATATTCTTTTAAAACAGCGAAGAGTGTAATAAAAATATTTAACTTTTGCAGCTCTTTTTTGTAAGCATGTAGATTCATCTGAAATTGACCTCCTTTGTGGGCTGTCTTCTTCTGTGGGTCATGAAGTCAACCCGAGTAATATGGTGCCTAGACAGTGCAGAGCTGGTTTTCTTTCATCTGTACACCTGCAGAGGTGTGGAAGAGCTTTTTCTGCTTTGTGTATTTTGTAAATAACTTCTTTGCTAAAGAAAATCCTGGACTTATGATCTCTGCCTAAGTGACCACACTTTCTCCAGATTTGGGTGGAATATAATAGTAATCCCAACATCCCTCATTTGTTTTTTAAAGCCTCTGTGTCAACCATTTAATATGACTTAAAAAACCCACACCATCACATTTTAAGGAGTTCAGGCGTTTTTGACCAACTGGGCATTTAAATCTGTGAATAAGCCTAAGAATGTGTCACTGCCTTTAAGAAATGTACTTTAGTTTTAAGAAGCCACAGCTGCAACAATAAGATGGGAATTTGACACACACTAGGTTGAAGGTGGCAAGGATTAAAGGTATGATGGAATTAGAAAAAAAACCGCTAGCGCTGTTGAACAGAATACGGGACATAAATCAATGACTAACTTTGGCTAAGCTTTGTGTTATGGAAGTATGCAGCATTGCAGCTTCACAGTTATCAGTATTTGTCATCTTGAGTATCAGTACACATGCCAGATGCAAAAGAGGGGCCCAGAGAGAACAGGGGGGATGAGGAAAAGAAAATTAATAATTTCAGTGACAATGTACACTATTTTGATGTGAAACAGAACTTCTGTAATATTTCAAGGGACTTATGCACATGCATATATATATATGTATGTAGGCATGTATGGACAAAAGCTGTTGGAAATAAGCCTTAGACTTCAAAATGTGCCTGATTAAAAAGAACACTGATAAAAATTAAGACGAGAACAGCTGGAACTTTGATTGCAGTTATGTTTTCTTCTGGATGTTTATTTCTAGATCACTTTTGCAGCTGCTTTTATCTACTCCTTAGAAGTTCTTGTAGATTTAAGGAACCATTATCTGTAAAAGTAAACATCAGCTCTGGTCTGGTTTTATATATCTTCTTGAAACCATTGAGGGAGGAAAAGATAGCATTACACTAATGCTGAACTAGATCAGACTTAAGTGATGCTTTGAACAGCCTTTTAGCATTATGTACCTGTAACTCTAACAGAAAGTCGAGCATTTCTAATGTTCTTTTTTTACCAAGTTCATAGGAATTACCAAGCTCTAGGAATGAAAATACACTTTCTGAAAAACTTACATTCATGTCTCACTGTGGTTCAAAAGACAGAAAGCTATCAAGTGTGCCTCCACTATCTAGGTACAGGGATGGTTCTTAAAACCAGTTCTGCTGCCTTTCGGTATCTGTCATCTATAAATATTATGCTTTGAATAAAACAGATCTGCAGTTTTGACTTTGCTTTGCTCTGTTTTGTTATTGTAGTTGTTTAAGAGTTCTTTAATAACTGTGGGGTTGTATTTGCTCAAGAGCTGTCTGCTTGGAGACTGGAGAAAGGTCAGGGTTAACCCTGCTTGACCTTAGCTAATGACCTTTATCGGTGGTCTCCTTTTCAGATTTCAGAACTGTCAGCAATGCTGCTGTGGTCACAGACTGGCTCTCATACCAGCTCCCACTGAAATAAACACACTGTATTATATTTACTTGATGCCTCTTCCCAGCAGAAATTCTTACCATGCCACCCCAAGCAAAGCACTCTGTCCAAAGTCACAGAGACTTCTCTATTTTCAGGTTTCACAAAGCGTTCAAGCACAAGATACATTCTGTCCAAGAATCCTTTCAGGTGGCTTCATGAGTCTTCTTGTGGAGCCTTTCTTGGATTCAGAAAATATTTTTTCACTTACTGTAGTCAGCTTTGATTTCTCTGCCCTAAGCATTTCTGTTAATGATGAAGGTTTCCTCACAACTCTCCATGGGCACCGTCCTGGGCTTCCTGAAATCCCCTAGTCTTGAAGGCACCACTGATCCTTGCTTCCATGGCAGCTGGGAAGGCTGTGATTCTAAAGCATGCCTTGTCCCAGGGTCTGTGCTGCTCTCTTCCACGCACACCCAACCTCTCAAAACAGCAGAGTGCTGTACCTAAGGAGGTGGGCTCCATCCAGCAGTTCAGAGAAAGGCAGATTCATGACAACAGTGAAATTCAAAAGCTCCTGGTTGCATTTGAACAACCAGTAATCATCAGGGCAAATGGAGTAGAAAAGGGGAATATGTATTACACTTGAAAGTTTGTAATGTGGCTGACAGTATCTCTTTCTCCTCTCCGCGGATCTGAAAAGCTGGAAATGAGAGGCCTTGAGGCAATTCTGTTTCTGCTACAGTGTGATGTCCTCAGCTTTCAGCACTTATCTGGGCTAAAATGAGTTCTGATGTCGAAATGAATGGGTTTTGTATTTTTCTTGGAAAGAGTTCGCAAAGGGACGTTTGAAAGAATAGCATAATCAGCTAGTAATTTTCACCAGCCTATAATGCGTGAGCAGGTCAAATAAATTAAATAGTTAATGCAAACAATGCAAATCTGCAATAATAATTGGTACTCTTTATGACATGGACCATGCGATCTAACATTGACAAAACAGGAGAAACATCCATCATCCTATCATTTACCAGCCTGTGTAGGGCCCTCAAATGCTTCTGAGGGATCTGTGAAAGAGGACTAAGGAGAGCAAGTGGAATGCCAGTCCTCTGAGCAGGGACATGTATCACCACAGGAACAGAAAACAGGGGTCCGTGAAAAAAGAAGGTGGAAATCCACTAGTGGGTCTCAGCTCAGAGTTGTCCTAATTTTACACAGTTTCTGTCTGTTGTTTCTAACCGATGATACCCAGAAACCAGAGGTTGTCTGTCATGACACACTGTGTGTTGCATGTTGCCATCTGAGGGGCTCAGCCCACTGGATGGGACAGGAAGGCAAGGCAAGGCAAGGCAAGGCAAGATAGAAGAATATTATCTACCAGAACATCTACTGACTGGTCCCTGCCCAACTCAGGTGCATTTTTGAACTTATCTATTCCTGTTCTCAGCTGTTGCTTTGACTTTGAAGCTTTTCGGTACTCCAGAGTGATCTTGTCCCGATCTGTCACTACAGGGGCTGTGGAGAGTTCATGGCGGAAAAGGGCTCTTTTTCCCATGCACAAACTAGATCCAAACCCTTCTGCTCTGAAAAATCTCCAAAGTGCACCAGCATCACACCTACAAACTTTGTGTAGGAGCAACTGTCCTTCCACCCAATAGGATGGTGTACACAGTGGTGCTATGAGGTGGGAGCAGGAGAAGCTGAGGGGAACACCAGCGTTGAAGGCAGAAACAAAGTGGTTATAACAGACAACAGCTTCACTCATAGAAAAGGACTTGAAAGCAGGCATGATGCAAAATCTTGCCTGTAATGGTAACTGCTCTTGGAATTTTTATATGCTTCTATTCATTTGGGTGTTTTTATGGGGCAATCTGAAAATAATGGCCCTGATTGAGAAGATCTTTTAAACAAGCAGTAAAACACATGCTCAGCAGGTGACTTTGGCATATAAACAAAATTGAAGCACCTGCTTAGGTACTGCCGTGTATAGTGATGAACTTAAGAGTGTGCTCAAGTGCTTTGTTGGATCATACCAAACAGAGGTACAGGGTTGTGTCCAGTCTTGGCAGTGTCTTTAAGAGTTTTCAAATGTATTACAGTGGTAAGTTTTTCCTCAATTTCCTCATATTTCAGCAATCTTCAATTCACTGATTTTATGAAGAAGTGCAGGGTTTTGTCAATAAGGTTTGTCTGGACATCCTAGGGGTGAGTCTGCCTGGGAACAATTGGTGCTTTTTCATAATATCCATTATTGTCCTTTTCTTTGAATTAGATGCCACAAACAACTGCAAAAACACGCAGGGATTAATACAGACATTGTTCACATCTGTAAGTGATGATTTGCATATGTTTGCACCGTGCTTGTAATGCCCTGAAAATATCTGAAATGCTCTGTAGTACCCTGGTTTATAACATATCCTTCACCACAGTTTACAGACTGAGAATGCATGCTCAAAACAGGAAACACACATGCGGAGCGTAGGTAAAAGGGGATTACAGTGCACATATATTCAACAGAATAGTCCCAGTTTAAGAGTATCATAAGCATCAGGCTTGCATAAACAAATCAGTGCTTAACCCACAGATGTATCTAATGGCCATATGGATTCTGCATGTTTACAACTGGAAAAACCTCTCTGAGCTTTTCTATTGTTTGTTGAGTTTCACCCTATAGTATTAATTTTATTTCTGAAAATCAAGTTATTCACTGGGATATAAAAAGTTCTTAAAAGGAAATAGAGTTATTCAATATATGCCAGAGGACAAGATGTATGGGCCCCGTTCTCTGCTGCCTTGGAGTTCTCATGTCCTAGGTGAGTTACGAGGCATGCGACCAAATGTACAACTGCATTTCTTAAACCAATTTATTGCTTTTATACAGTATTTCTCTTAGATATCCCCCTAACAGTTGGCTCACAGATTGCAAACTTCACGATCCTCCCAGCCTGAGGCAGCTGCAGAACTTCATCGGTGCCTGAAACCCCCTTTCCCCAGAAGCGCAGTGTCGGAGCCCGCGGCTGTGCAGCAGGCAGGCAGCCCTGAAGCCCCACCGACCTCCACCTTGCGGGTTGGTACTTGGCACGTCTGCCGAGCGAGGTAAAATGCCACCACCACAGAGACTAAGCAAAGCCTGGGGACCCTCTGCAGTCCCTGGGCTCAGCGCGGGGCAGGGTGGCGAGGTACCGAGCGGCAAGGAAGGGGCCCACCCATGTGCGATGGGTGTCTGTGCTTCCAGCCGCGGCTGCAGGCAGCAGCCCTGCTCAGTGTTCAGTGCTGACGGCAGCGAGGGCTTTAGCCAAACGGTTGGTTAAACCCAACTATAATAAGGTACGGCACGCTGTACTTCTTTATGTCTTGACAACTGCTCATTTCAGGCAGCACAAAAGCATCTCATTGCTAACGGCAAGGAAAGGAATGCTTTAGGCTAGAAAAGTCCGTTTATTGAGCGCTTTTCTCCCCCTCTTCCCAGAGGAGATCAGCAGGCAGCAGGCTGGGATGAGCGGGACAAAGCCGCCGGCTCTGGACTGTGCTGGGTGGGCTCGCCTCGGGGCAGGACATCTGAGAGGAGAGAGGTTCTCCCGGCAGGACACGGATACCCCCGTCTTCGGGGCCGGGGCAGAGCATCCCCTGCGGCGCAGAACGGCTGTGCCAGCCCGTGCCTCCGCCACGGACCCTCTGCTCCACCGAGATCCCCGGGGCCGCCCCGGCTCTCCCGGACTCGGGGCCCGCCGTCAGGTCAAGGTGGCAGCACCGCAGCGGGCGGCGACCTCGGCATCCCGAGCCGTCTCCGCACCCCGCCTCGGCCAGTCCGCTCCGTGCAGTCGAACCGCGGCACGGGGCGCAAGTTCCGCAGGACAGGAGGTCTCCACTGCCGCGCACACGGCAAGGCGCGGTGTGACCCTTACCCGGTGCGCCCCTGAGCCCCGCGGTGTCCCGAGCCAGGAGCTCCCGGGACCGGGCAGCCGGGGCACGGCAGGGCGGCCGAAGCGCAAAATCGCCCCCGCCGCCGGGGGGCTCGGTCCTCCCTAGCGTAGAGGAGACGAGCAGGAGGCACCGGCCGGGCTGGCTGCGGCGGTGGTGTCCGTCGGGGCGGGCGGGCGGCGGTGCGGCG
>VZRW01001494.1:0-57703 GCA_013398125.1 Aegotheles bennettii
TTATTATTTTTAATTTTTTTTGTCCTATGTGCTATAATCTACAGAATGGTCACCAGGGTCACTTACAAAGCACTGCAAAGAGATCTGTTTTTCCATGCATGGAGCATGCAGCGGGAAAGATGGCAGTACAAAATGGACTGTATTGTGTTGTTATAAAATAGGAATAATTACAAAAGGAGTTGAAGTGGTGGACTTGTGACCAAGAAACCAAACTGGATATTTAAAAGCTCCTTACTACTCTGACTTTGAAACCAAAGCTGATTTATCTGCACAGGTTGCTTAACATGAAAAAAAAAAATTAAAAAATAAAAAAACTGACAAAAACTGTACTTAATCTAGAGCAATATCTGTATGGTCAGTAAAGCTGCACTTTGTGTATTTCTTAACAGCTTCAGATCTGTCACTTTTAATTTGTACCATAAAAAATAAAGAATTGTTTGACATGAAAAATAAGCTCCTTTCATGTGTTTGTCTTAAATCTCATGCATTATTCACATGATCAGAGCTCATGTAATTTCACATCAGTTCAATACAAAAATAGTTAAATGCTTGAAAGAAAGGAAGAAGGAAAATCCGTTTGCAATGTGGAGCATCGCTTTATCTGCAGAACTAAATGCTGTGCCTGTACCCTGAGTGGGCATGTACATTGGTGATGTGTTGTTTTCTCTACAGATGTGCAGAGCAGAGGATCTGCCTCAGCAATACCTGGAATCACTCAGGTGAGTGTGTGTTAACCCCCAGGCCAAGTGGAGCAAAGCACAGATGGACGTGAAGGCCAGAAATGGTGACTCTCCCGGTGCCTCCACAGCTCCCGTAACAAAGCCCCGGTAAGTGATGGAAGAGGAGAGCAGTAGCAAGCTTGGGTCAGCCTTTCAAATGATTTCTCTTGCATTTTCACAGAGCTTCATTCCTTTCTATGATTATATTAGATAGCAGAAATGCCTGTTTTTCAGGCCATTTGCATTAAGCCATATTGAGTTCTGTCTAAATACACGATTCTGAAAAATCAACACACTCTGAGAAACGAGCTTGTTGTATTATAAAGGTGTTTTGGAAAAAAAAAAAGCCTAGAAAAAAATCTGTGACAATATTAAAACATTAGTAGAGACTTAGGAAAGAAACTTTTGTAAAGCCTTTTTCCTTTGATTTTGTTTTAAATTTCCAACATCACGTTAAAAAATCAAAAACAAAATCAACATTTTTATTGAAAATACAGGGAGTACCTAGGATATTTATTTATCCTGAATTTTTCCAGATTGGAATTTCCCTTTTCCATGCATTTTTGCACTGCATTTTATGGGATAGGTAGGAAAGATTAAGGAAAAAGGTAACTTCCTTGTAGACATCATGATCCAGGCACCATAAACAGGGCAGAGATGACAGGGGTATGGTATGGATGAGGAGAGCTTAGCACACTGCAGACCTGTGGAGGTATCAAAATCACACCAGCCCCTCCAGGCATCATGTCTCCACACCATGGTCTAACAGCCACACTTCAAACCCACATAATTCATCTACTCATATCATACAGGGATGTGGAGAATGACCTTTGTGTTTTCGTATCAGCTACTAAAACCTGAGCACGTAGGTTTTCATTCGATAGTGATAAAGCAACAAGCAGACATTGGTTAGGGGCTTTTCCCCCTCTACCATATCTAAAAATGCAAAATTTTCTCTTTAGATCATATTAGAGGCATTTTAGCTTTCTCATGACCCTACCTAGCCATTACTTAAATGATCTGGATCTATTTTATCACAAGAAATGGTGACTTTGTAAATTGAAACAATTATGTTCCAGCTGATCACTAAAAATTCACAATAGATCCTACCTTCCAGCCACTGAAAGCTGACCTGTAAGACTCTGCACACCTTAGTGACTGCTTAAAAATTAAATTTTTAGAGCTTAGCTATGACAGTACTGCAAAACACCCTAAGTGCAACATTAAGGACAAAGAGCTTTAAAAGCACTGTTATTTTCATGGCCTCTCTTTTGTACTTCTTGCAAAAAAACAACATATTTGCAATATTCTTGATAAATGATGAACTCTGTGCCCTGCCCTTACCTTAAGACAGGCGTGATGGAAGGAAAGGTGGAACTAAGATCAGAGAACTCCACAGGGGAGACATGGGTTTATATGGCCTATGCCCCTGTGTGGCTGCTTTACGACCAGTCACAGTCTAAATCTACACTGGGAGAAAAACTTGAAGTATTAGCAGGGCTTTGGTAAGCAAAGATTCTCTTCCACTTCAACTTCAATTAAACAAACACTCAGGAAGCGAAACCGACTTATCAAGAAGGAAGGTTCTCTTGGGGGCTGTTTTTTAACCTGGGAATTCAGATTTAATATGAACCACTCCCATATGAGATCGTGATGGTCTTGAAAATAATTGAGAATTAAAGAGTTGGAAGGTGTTTTTTTTCCTTCTCTCTTCCTCTGCTCTGCAGACTTGGAGGTTTGGGGGTTTTTTTCCCTTGTTTGTAGTCCTTTACTGTTGCATTTTGCCACATTATGGACATGGTCTGATGGTCTAATGGTTAGGAATATGATGGGATAAAGGTTGGACTTGATGACCCTGGAGGTCCCTTCCAACCATAATGATTCTATGATTCTATTCTATGATTCTATGGACAACACTGGTGGAGACTGAGCAGAGTCACCAGGCAGCTCATCAGCAATGACATTTAATCTGTACACCAATCTCCCTGATTTCTTCTGGGAGGGCATGTAGCAGCTCATGTAATAATGAGTCTTTCATTTTATTGTGTTCATAAGGACACTGAACTTCTTGTATCATTGAGTGATCCCTGGCCTTATGTCACAACACCAGCTGAGTTCTCAGCCCAAGAGCTGTATGTGTGATCACAGGCACATGCAGCGTGGGTAGGTCTTGGTTCAGGTCACAGGCACACACATAAGCTCAACGGGCAGCAAAAATTGGCTTTGGCAGTATTAAAACTCTGCTGGGGACTACATGAGTGGTCCAGTCCGAAAAGAACACGAGAGATTCTGGTTTTGCAAAGCAGCAGCTTAAAATTGTGACATGGCCTCCACCAGCACAGCATCAGCAATCTTGTCAGGTCTGTTCTTGCTTCCTTCTTTTCCGACACCACACAGGGCTGGTGTTCAACTAACGAGCTGCTGGGCTTCACTTAAAAAAATCCATGTCCCATCCAGTCTATTGATACCATCAACAGGAACACCTCTCACCTTGAATGTTCTCTCTCAGTGATGGTCCTAGGATGCTGAAGGCCTTAGAGGACATCTGAACTGTGTGGCAATCTGCAACTGATTCTGGAGAAGCCCCTCTTTTTAAATTCATTGTAGATCTTGTACTGGCATTCATTCATTCCTGCTACATTTTAATGCTATTAATATTAAACATCTCACATTCTCATGAACTGGTGATAACTTTTCTTCCAAACATATAAACTTTTAACTATCAACTGACATGGAATGAAGACAAAGCTATGAAGATCCTTTAATTTCTTTTAGCAAAGAAGGCACTCTGGTGGTTTTTAACACCTTGTTTCTGTCCTTTTGACATTTTCAGTTCAATTATATGTTCTTAAACAGAGGAGCATGAAACTATCCCCAGAATTATCCCTCAATTCATCCAGGTTAATCTACCTGAAGAGAAGCAATTGTTTCTTGAATAGCAACAGCTATTTTCAGTTACTAATTGTGGAAACTAAAGGGACTGATCTTGCAAATGCATAATGTAGATAACTTTATTTACCCAACTAGTGTTATTGATGTTTTGATTCTACCTTCATAGATACATTTAGTGACGTGTAAGTCTTCACAGGATTGGACCTACCCTAGGCGTTTATGAATCGATACTTGTATTTATCACTTTTTATAGCTCATCCATCAGTAAATCTTGATATGTCCTTTATTATTTTCGAAACACAAACAACTCAGAGGGGACTGTATCTCAACAAGAAAGGTATGTGTGTATTCCTTCTAAAGTCAATACAACTATTGTTTCTGGCTTGGCAGACGGCTGCAAGAAACACTTGCTGCTGAGGATGATCTGGGGGGAGAACATCTGGGGAAACAAGATAAATGCAAGATCATGAGCCGTTAAATATTTTTCATATACTCTCTATTGTTCCACTGCATTTAAGCTCCTTCCTTCTGAAGGTGCCCTAACAAATTCATGTACTAACCACTAATAAGGAGGAAAAGCAGCACCTTTTTATTTTGTGCCTGCAGCATCCCAAGCATGTGCATCAGCAACCAGACTCTAAGACCTACCAGCTAGTCTGAGCATCAAAGCTCACCAGGTGGTTTGTACATCCAGAGTGAGGAACACTAAGAGCAGGGATCAAAACTCCACACTGGCATACACACCTTACAGGTCACAATACCTTCAAAGAAATTACTCAACAGGTAATAGGTAATAAAGACCACATCTGAGGAAGGAAAAGACAAAACTCACAGTCATTTCTTAAAAAAAAACAAACACAAAACCAAACTGGGCACAACTGACAGAGTATATTTCTTCCTAAGATGTGTTAGAACAGCCACACGTGGCAATAAAAAGCCTATCAATTGCTTGGCATCAGCTGAGCATACACTTACAGTGCATCAAGCTTGTGAGGAGTCTGTATTATTTATACTGTACTTTCTTCTGCTGTGGTTAAAGGTGTGATATCAAAAGCAGGTCCTGTGGCCCCAGACATCAACTGAAGATGAGAATATGACAAGTTACATTTATGTCTGGAAATGGCTTGAATTTCACGCTAAAATTGAAACTTGATCGTTCCAAACAAGTTAGTATTTTTTAAGTGATAAATGTTGAGCCTGAGACTATTTACTGGAGTAATAGAAATAATTTTCCTAAAACTAATTTAAATCCTCTTTGGTACGTGATCATTCATGGCTTTGAGAAGGCACGAAGGTAAAGTCTGTTTTCAAAGAAACACGTGGCATAGTTATTTATTTTTTGATTGTGTACAGCTTGATGTTTTCTATTTTAATTATATCAACCTACTGTAATTCTGTAAAATTTAAAAGTTAATATGCTTACATAGAAAGCCAGCACCTCCAGCCTAATCCAATCATGCCTCAGGTAAGCAATCAGTTCTGCATGTATTTAAATGTTTACATAGCCCTGTTAGCTTGGTATCATTAAGAAAAAACCCATTGCATGCTCGCTTTCTTTATTTACTTAGATTTTTCACACAATTTTAAAGCTTTAAAACATTGGCCAGTTTCAAACTAACCTGACAGATGTGAAGAAACCTCACAAATAACTACAAGTTTAATGAAAATAACCTAGAGAAGAAAGATGCAGATTAGAGTGCCAGGTGAGAAAAAGGCTGCAGTAAACTCCACCCTTACTCAACATCAGAGAATCAGCATGGGACAAGGAGGAAGAAAATCCTTCAAAAATCACCAGCTGTAGGAAAAAAATATGACACGGAGCTCACCAGCCACCAGGAGATGCACATCCTAGGAAACCAGGTTTCATTAGCCCTGATGCTCACAGTTCTTCACATTTATCATGGGATTTCCAAACCCAGCCACCGATGCCTCAGAACAGGCACACCAGCAAGGACCAGTGGGCTGTCTGGTCTCACATCCTTCCTTTTACAAAGCCCACTGCTAACGTCTTCAGAGAAGTAAATCTTGTAGGAATGCATTTAAATTAGAGTAAAGGAGCACAATTTTTTTCCCAGCACAACAGGTAGGCCTTGGCTTCCTTCAAAACTCTTCCTTACTGGGGAGAGGTACTGTCTTTAACAGATAGCAGTCTGTCACTTCCATTTCCAACACAGCAGCTGTATTGTAATTTAGGATGAAAAAAATCTCTAGCTGAAAAAAATATTCCACTCCTATTGCCCTGGGAAGGTGATTAAAAGGAGGGGGGAGAAGGAAACAGCCTCCCAGTAGTATCTGTTTATGAAGTATTGTGTTAGAAAGTCTGTATTTTCTGACTTGGGGTATAAATCAGAAAAATAGGTTATTTGTGAACACAGGAGAGAAATAAACACAACTTTTCATTCATTAATTTAACAAAATCTGCAGTAGGTTTGAGGCCATTTTTATTCACCACTGTCAGCGAGATCTTGCACACTGGAAGCAGCCTATTTAAACTGGAGATGTTCAAGTGTACAAGATTATAGGTTTACCTTAAGTAGCTTTGTTGCTTAGCTGCTTCAGTGCTGGTTCCAGAACTGGACAGGATTTGGACATTTCTTTTCAATGCTTTCCTCTTCTTCTAATGCTCATCTGCTTTCAAAGAAGCTCTGGAGCTCACAGCCTTCAGCACCTGTGCAATAAAATAGGTTAGAGGAGGCCAGCAAAATCTATATCCAGTTCAGTTTGTCAGAATAAAGGTTGATCATGCTTGGCAGGGAGGCTTATTGCTCTCTCCTGAACCTACCCATCCAAAGAGGGAAATACATGTCCTACCATGGAGCACTGTGCAAGCCAAACGTACTGCAAGGCCGGATGAAGCCTACACCAACCTTACAGGCAGCTGTCTGCATGGGGGATGCATCTTCACGAGCTGTCTGGTAATGAACCCTGTGGCTGGAATAGGTACCCCTGAAATGCAGGCACCCAGAGCAAGTAGTGCCTAGCTCTTGAAGCCTCAGGATACTTCAATATGTCAGTATGGGAGATATGAATAAAGAAGCAGTGTTTCAGCCACTGCTTTCCTTTGCCTTTGATGTTTACAGCACAACCTGAAAGGAGCCAAAGACCATGAATACAGCCAGCAGATGCAATTTACGGTCTTCCCAAGCACCACGATATCCAGATCAACTAGGCAACAAGTTTCAGAAGATGATGATCCATAAGTTTCTCTTGGTGCAGGCAGATGTGCTCTGCAAACACCTGCAACAGCAGAATTTGCTGCTACACCTCTTCCACCCCCATCCCCAAAATCGGAAGGTGACTGACTCTTCAGGTCTTCCCTCACATTCATTCTTTTTCTCATTTGCCAACTCATTTCGGCTGGGACAACCTCAACAAACACTATTCCAGTTTAAGGCTAACCCACTTCTCTATGACTGAAACAGGTTGAAGGGCACCCACGCAAGGCACTCCAACTGCAAAGGTACAAAAAAGAAAGAATGAGGGAAAAGCTGAGCACAGCAATATCATCCATGAGCACAGCTGGATCCGAAACCACATCCCACCCAATCTCCTCAAAAAGCAGTTAACTATTAACTGCCTCAGAGTTTCAGCATATCCTTTAGGGAGATCCACACCACCCAGGACTGTGCTTTGAATTTTCTGCTCTCTTACATCCTGTCAGCAATATTTAGTCTTTTTTTTTCCTTTGGCAACATGTAGAATATGCCATATCTGTTCTGAAGAGGAAGAATTATTTGTTTGAGGGCTGACTTGCCAGAAATACCTGCATTTTTGTTAATGAACCTCAGAGACTCTTTCCTTTAAACATGGAATTCTGTGAGAGAAAAAAATACTGAGATATGTTTTTGGGGTTTTTTTTATCAATATTGGAGCAGTTTGCCCTTTTTCTTTATCTATTTTTTACCATTATTACGCCACCAAATCCCTTCTTTGCCCCTAAATATCATAAATTCTAATTTAAGCTGCCATTATGGTGAAGAAAAATTAAAATTAATTATTTTTATTTAATAAGGTAAGGTGGCCCTAGACATGAGCACGTCTGAGCAGATGGCCAGTTGTTGACCACTTGGTACACTCCCTGCTACCATGGTAGGAGGAGGTTTATTTTGTACTTGAAGTATGATCTGGTAGAAAATCAAGACCCATCCTTCTCATTGATGAAAAACGGGTTGATGAGGCACTTGAGGCCATGGTCTAATGGTCCAGTGGTTAGGAATATGATGGGATAAAGGTTGGACTTGATGACCCTGGAGGTCCCTTCCAACCATAATGATTCTATGATTCTGTGAAGTATAGCACATACCACAAGAAAGAAAAATAAATGATCAAGCTCAATACGCCTACGTAGAACTTGTCCTTCACTTGAGACTCCTGACAGAGGGCAAGCTACTGCCAACCTGACAATGGTTTTCCTGTTAGATACCTCTCTTCTCTGAGCCTGATTCATCATGAACAATTCACCTCACACAGGACACCAAATGGTGTCCCTCATGTGAAAACAACTTGTATACTAATAAATAAGAGGAAGAGATATTTAATAATTGATAATGAAATGGAGTACCACCAGTGACCTTGGCAGGAAACATTCCATGTCTCATTAGCAATTGCCAGAGCCAGCCATCCATCCTCCTTAAATCCATCTCCTGAATGTGTTGCATCTCTTGAATTTATGCTGCTCTGGCATCAAACCCCGATGATCACATTTCTGATGTTCACTGTCTTGCAGTCTAAATCCAGCAGACTTTGCTCCTCCTACCAGCAATGGCCTCTTTGTCTATTTTTCCCTACATACAGATATATATGCTTTTCCAAATTTTCCACATGAGTCTAGATTTAGAAATATTTGTGGGTTTGATAATTTTATTGATCTTGGTAGGCTCAGGTTGCATAGTGCCTTAGCACAACTGGAGTTTATGGACTACTGGCACGAGGTATATATTTTAGAGTTCTCCTTAGAAGCTAGAGGAAAAATTAGGGCCATATTATTCCTTCTACAGGTTTTATGGTGGAAAAAAGTGCGTTGTAGACAATGATTACTCAGTATGTTGTGCAAAAATCATTGCCAGGGACCAGAAAAACACCTCCTGTACACTGTTGTTGGCAGTACAACAAACATTCTACACCAGAATTTTTATAAGCAATATTAATCTTTCCTACTAGATTTGGCCACTGTTAACACACTGTCATGGTAAGGCTGTATGTTTAAGCCATTTGGATGTCCTCCTCTTTTAAATAAACTATTTTTCAAGTATCTTTCAGCCATACCAATTGCATTTACATTTCCTTTCTGCAGCGTCTAGAGAATAAACAGGAGTGTTTAGCCTTTTGGAATGGGTGCAAGATTAACCACATTCACCCTATATATACATGTGAATATATATACTCACACTAATGCAAATGAGCATATATATGTTTACGTGTGTATTTTTATTTTTATATATCACACATAAACATGCCATAGATGTGGATAAAGATACATAAAACGTTTCGGTTGTGGCCATTGAAGCCACATTTGAATCCATTGCTGAACAAATGGTTGACCCACTTAATCTTTTTCCAAAGAAATGCCTTGCTGTGTTATTTTTGGCTTCAATTGCATTTTAAACCGATCACTCCTAATTTAGAACTGGGGAGGTTCCAAGCTTCAGAAAAAGGCTAGTAGCATTCTGTAGTCTCCAGAACAAGAGCACCCTGTACCCTGAAATAAACCTTCCTAACAATTTTTCTTAATGTGTTTGTGTATTTTAAGGGCTCAGAAGCAGCGGGGGAATGTGTCGAATATTTTTGGTTATTTCATTCCTTACACCACATAGCTAATTATTTGGGATGTTTTTTTTTCTTTTCATCTTTTCGTTCCACACAAATATGGATTGATTTTTTTTTTCTTCTGCCATTGCCTGCAGCAAAGAGAAATGCTCACATAAAATAACCATATAAAAGTCTAACAACTTTTTTTCAAAGTGTTTTCCTACACATCCTCCTGGAGAAAAATTCACAGAAGTTTCTTGGTGGGGGTGTGGGAGATATTGCAAGAGGATAGGATATTTATACACCTGCCTAGATTTTGAGTAGTTTCAAAATAATAAAACTGCCTATGAGCAGCTGCAAGGAAAGGAATAAGCAGGAGAGAATTTGGATTCTGTGAGGTTAGACTATAGGCGGTGTCAATGGTAGTAAACAATAAATGAGACTTGAATGAAAACTGAAAAAAAAAATCTCTGCACGTGGATTGAAACGTATTAGTGACTTTTGATTTGCTTTGTGAAGACATTTAGGGGTTTGAGCTGTGGTGCCACCTTTATTGTCCAAGTCTAAGACTCAAATACCCACTTCCACCAAGTTTCAAGTGGCAGATGCACTATCTCCACTAGGCACTCTGAGGGATGCTGCATAAAGCACAAATAAGATAATTAGCAGAAGCATCTCTCTGGGTTGCAAAAGAAGCCAGCTGCATATTGAGACTGCAAATTCAGGGTCTGGTTTCCTCTCTGATGTGGTGGAAGAGTCAATCCAGTTCAGTGGTGAACAGCAAGTTGTGTTGTGAAATGGATGAAATTCAAACACAAATTATCCTGTCAAGACAGTCTGTCACTGCTGGAACTCACTTGCTGCAATCTGCACTGGTGTTGAATGATACAGGCTGTAGGTTATTTTCCACTGCCCAATACAGACTAAAATAGTAGAGCTATTTACATGAAAGTACATAAATTACTTTATTTAGCTCTGGGAACACTGACATTTTCCATCCAACCAACCACTTGGAAGGTTGTACAGATGTATCCACAGCCTCCAAAGCAGTAAAGCTCTTTGTGTTTGAATTTTGGCAGGGCTACCCCAGAGAAAAGCCCCACGGACTCTGCTCCCACTTTGCTTCCCAGAAGGGCAGACTGCCCCGTTTTCTCCAAAAGCCTTTATTTGCAGTAGCTTCCTTGCCACCTCCCTGCACAGGTGAGTACAGGACACCACTGCAGCACTCGCACAGCAACCTCCACCCAGAGCACCAGTGGCAGCAGCCTCCTCAGATCATCTCCAGGCATTTACATTTCCCCCTCTCCATCTTCTGAGGGCAGAAGTCACTCTAATCTTGGGCCAGACTGCTCCTCTTGGCACCATGAATGCAGTATTCAGATGAACACAAAGTGAGCAGGAACAGGTCTTCGGGGGCTAAATGTCTGACAAACTAAAGCATGCATCTACTGATTGTCTTTGTCAGCTCTTAGTAGACAATGTTTTAACATTTACAGGTAACTGAACCCTGCCGTTTCCAATACATTTACAGTAAGAATCTCTCTCAGCATTAATTCTACAGACTTCTATAGATGTTAAAATGGTGTTGACATTTAAAGCACGCCAACTCTAATACTTGTAACCAGCAGAGATGTCTGCATATTTGAAAATAAAGTTCCACACTGCTGACAATTATTCTGGTTTCTAGCATTCAGCATTTCTCTTCGTGGTAACGTGTATGTGTGTATTAGCAAATGCATAAAAAAACTGAAGAGGCACCTTTAAAGGCACTCCCCTGCAATTTCTGAACAGCAAAAGAGGGAGTTTTGAAAGCCAGTAGCTGTCTCAGAAGACAAAGGTGGAACCAGGATGGACCATCCTGGAGAAGATCTATAGGGCTGGCAGGATGGCAAGTGGAGTCTGGGAGTCACTGGCTCTTTTCTCTTCAAGGGACAAAAGTTCTGGTTGCATTTTCAAGATTTGTCAGTTTGATTTAGGGTTTATTTTCTCAAGCGTGCAAATTTGTGCCAAGACTGGTACTGTCAGGGCACAGACAGTACTGTCAGACCTTACTGTTCTTGCCTCAGGGCTCTCCCCATCCCTGTCCATGGCACAGGACCCCATTTCAGCCCACCCCAGGGTCATCAGTCTGTGGTGGGAGTGCTGACCTCCAGCTCCCCACAGCCCTGCCCTGGCACTCTGCCCCACAGAGCCAGCCCAAACTGCCAGATCAGCCTCATCACCACGAACTTGCCTGACAACCTCGGCTGAGCCCAGCTTCCCACCCTCCCTAAGCCTGCCCTGCTCACCTCTCTTAGGGATGATGGGACCAGCTCCTGATCAGCAAGTCCTGCTGGCTGGATCATCCTCCTTCAAGTCCCTTAAGGACCTGATGCTCTAGCTGCCCTCTGACAGACACTGTGCAACATTAGCTTCACTTGGAGAGAAAGGCTCCCTTGGAGAGGAGCAGTATGCAAATGTTTTGCCTGGATCATCTTGGAGATTGAAGCCACCTGGATGCTCAGGGGTGCTTGTTCTACAATTAGACCAAGAAACCTTTGCTTCCCCAGGCTTGTCCTGACTGTCTACTCAGAAATGCATGTATCATCAGACCCAGAGACAGGACTACAAAGGCTTAATGAGGCACTGCACACTGTCAGAACCATAATCTTAGAGCACATATTCCCTGTCTGCTGCAAATACAAAGTCAAACTCATTAGCGTGACCCTCTGGAGCTGAGGTCATGGGCAGACCCACAGCAGAAACAGCTGCAGCAGCTTAAGATCTTGATTGCCCAAGAGCTGACTCATGCCACCTTTCTGCTTGCTTTCTCTTTTGTGTTGCATCCCCTCTCCCACCCAAATGCAGGTGTTTCAGCAGTCTAGTTTCAAATAGCTGCGGGTTTAGGTGTATGGCGAGGTGATACAGCTGAGCATCTCTGAGAGCTTGCAGGTTCCAAAAAGAGCTCACTTCTGTCCTCACATCTACTGCCTCCAGTGCTTTTTCCTGGCTTTCAGTCCTTCACTCTCTCTCCCACCAGCTCTGACGCTCATCTAGCTGCAAACTAAACTCACACAGCTCATTAATCCAGGAGAAAACACATGGGTCAAGGGCTACCTGAGCTAAGTTTTCCACCGAATAATTGAATTTGGCTTACCATGCTATCAGAGAAGCATTTCAGCCAAAACAAAGGATAGGGGGGATGGGACTAATCTTTATTTGTAGTAGCAAACTGCTAGATAAGCTTCTGTATATTGTCTAACCACACATGAAGGTGTCAGACCTACCACTGACATGACTCAGGTGTAAGTTCATATTACATAATTGCAAGATCCTCCAACACAAGAGAAGGAAAATAGGCAGCTTGGGCCAATCAACTATTAAAATGCCCCAATTAGCTTAACCAGATTTTGATGTACTCTGACCTCCTGACCATGCTAGGATGAAGCTAGTGTGTTTTATTTCCACCTTTGCTACCAACTCAACACCAGCCCCAAGCCAGCAGTGCTGATGACATCCAAGGGTTTGGTACCTCCATGGCTGAGCCCAGCGCTGGGGTGTGTTGAGTCATCAGGAACACAGTTCTTGCTCTGCAGAAAGGAGTCCTCAAAACAAGGGGCTGAGAATAGACTGGGTAAACAAAAGAATGAAATGTGAAGTAGATAGAGAATAGCGGAGCAAGGGGAGGGAAGGGAAAGTAAACATTTACAGCTATTTAGCAGCCTTTTATTGAAACTGTTTTGCTTACACTATGAGGATTCAACTTACAGGTTAGTAAAGGTAATTAGTAAACAGAGTTACTAATAAGATACCTTGAATTGCTAGCATCTGTATGAGTTAGGATAAGTTGTAAGGTAATTATAGACATTTGCCAGACCACACCTTTACCTGACTGGCTGTGATCACTTTTCCACACATATTTGCTCTGTGTTCATTAATTCACCAATTATTCCATTGAGACTATTTCTTTCTAGGTATGTCACCCTTTCTCAGCAATGCTAGAACACCACAGTGCAATTCAGACTGCCTCTTAGTTGCAAGCAGCTAGTCCTGACCTAAACTGATTAAATAAATATTCTTGTAATGAAACAACTCGCCTTTGGTGTGATACAAACCAGGGGGAAAAAATGCAAGGGTATGTACAAAAAAGCATACACTATCTTTCTGATCTTTTCCCTGACTGTATACTTTATGGGATATGCCACATAGTATATCTTATGCTACGTGCATCCTTATGTAGGGGTGATTGATAATAAATGAACAGTATATTTTATCAAAGAGACCATCTGAAGTTAAGCTCTGAAGTCAAAATGCAGACCTCTAACTGTGGCTTCTGTCTGAAAGTAGAAAACACTTGATCCTTCACTATTCACTTCAAAAGGAGCTGGTAGGGAGTCAACATGCTTTTAAAATGAGTTGAAAGTAGAGGTCATAAATGTGATTTGATTTTTTAACAACAACTTGCTCCCCTTATGATAAAGATTGGTGCCAGCTGAACGTTCTAGGTGCTGTGGGCAACACCCTGAATAAACATGTGCCTGCTTGAAGTAATGAAAAATTTTACTACTGAAGCTGGGTTGTCAGAATTTTGTCCAAAATGTCTATACACTATGCACAAATACATTTCTACTTTTAAATTTGAAAAATGCATAAGAAATATTCACGTAATGACTCCTCCTGCCCACAGCAGATGCTGTGTCCTGCAGCAGCAGGATGCTAAGGAATTTACAGAGCCAGTGATTCTGTTGAAAAAGAAATGTATTTTTTTTGTTAAGCTTGACTTTGAAGAGCAAGAGAAGATTTTGTTATGACTTTCTAAGCTATTGATGGTATGAAGAACAAGGAATTATTACCAGTGTAGTCCTGAAAATCAGGAGGAGACTTCAATTCTGCTATCGGCTTTGACTGTAGTTGCAGGATTTCCTCTCTGGCAGGGACATAGAGCCTTGTACAGCTGCTCCTGAGTATATGTGAAGGAGATTTCATCCACAAGGAAGCATCCTACACTATTACAGCTGTAATACAGCCCTAGTGTGGAAGTTGTATCAGGAGCTCGTGTACATGTTACTCTGTGGGGACTCCAAGCACTATTGCCACCCTTGTCAGGCAAACAAAGACAGTAACTTGTGTAAGCTGGTGCCACGTGGCTGGAGTCCTGACAAAAGCCTCTAGGCAAAGGGTAATACAAATAAATAATAGTGGACACGTGGCTTTTGAAAAAAGAAGGCTCTCCCTTTCAGGGACAGGAAGCCTGGAGAAATCAGGAGGGTAAGTTCTGTACAAATATTTAAAATCCTATTAGTACTTTGATGGTTGGGAATGCGATTGATTTTTGCTTTTATTTGTCTCCTTTCCATTAGCTGTTTAATCAAAATGAAATCTAATCACAGTCAGTTACCAGAGCTCTGCTGACAGATGGTAACTTCTTAAGCCATGGTTGTGTGATTGTGTTCATCATTTGCTCATACTCTGTGCCAGAGCCATAGCCCTCATCTGGTCTCAATAGCGTTATTAATGTAACTCAATTTGGCTCAGAAATCACTCCAGCCACTTCTTTACCCCCACTGTGAGACATTATCTTATTTCAGGTTAAGTTAATAACTGACCAAGTAAATATAAGACACTCCTTAAACCATTTAAGTTTTGCCTTGAAGGCTGGAAGATAAATGAGTTTAGAAATAGCTTTGTTACAGTGACACTAAGTAAATCACTACACTTTTCTGTGTACATAAAGTTTAAGTACACTTGAAGAAATGTCAAGTTACAGTGGTTCAAAATCATATTGTTCTTCAGCCAAGCCACAGCAACACACTGAGTGCATGCTCCTGTAAAGTCAAACAAAACAGCTTAAATCTCCCTGTGCTAGTTAACCTACAGATTTACCTGTTTCATTAAATGTAAGCCACTATGTGTTACCTGAAAGTCAGATTGACCCAAGAGAGTGTCTGTGGTCAGTTGGCACGTCTCAGCTGATGGGGATAATCGGTTAAACCACTCAGTATTTCAAAGTGGCTTCACATGTTAAGTGCATTAACCATTTCCATATTTTAACCACTCAAAGGTTGAAAGGCATTCCAATTTGAAAATTTCTCACAGCTCTGATAAGCTTGATTCTTTTGCAGGCTGCCTAAAAGCAGTGGAATTCACCTTTTGGAACAGATGCACAAATGGATGTGTCTTTGATGTGTTTAGAGCTACAAAAGTTTGATGTTTTCAATTAAAACAAGTGCTATTTACTTCTATACTTACGGGTAATAGAGCACTTTTGACTTTTACAAAGTGCGTGTTATTATAGCACTTTGCTAATGTACAAAGGCACTTTCATAAAACAAGGAAGAAAAGAAGCAGTCCTCTTTCAAACTGTCTCTGGAAAATGAGATGAAAGTAGAAAAAAAACTTGTGAGAAAAGAGTTCTTTAACAATAAGAGAGCTGTCTTCAGCTGTTCCCATGTATGATTTCAGTCATCATCTTTATGCCTAGAAGCACTTTTATAAACATTTGTAATGTTTTAAACATATTCTATCACTCAAAACTTTTCACACAAGGGCTCTTCACCCTAACCTTTTTGATGAGGCCAGAAAACACTCATCTTGCAGTTTCCAAGGTATTCCTAAAATAGTACAATGGAAAAATAATATGGTATTGTCAGTGTTCTGGAGTAACTATTACTGATTTATTACTTAATATCATTATTGAAACTGCATGTGGACTTCTTACTTCTGTGCATCTCAGTTTGTTTATTTTCAGCATATTTCCTGTATTAGGCTCTGGGATTGCAGTTTTCAGGAATTTAGGTCCTGACTAAGCCAGGCACAGGATGAGTTTAAGCCTTTTCTGAAGCCATTTTGCTCTTCTACACTTCTTATTGTCCTCACTTCAATTTAGCACTGACAATGACAGAGTTCCACCACTCAGAAACTTGCACAGTCAGATCTACAACTCATAAATATATGGTATGATTTGCCTAAAAATGTAACTATTATGTTAGGTCTGTGGTGGCTGAGCTGAAGGAAGGACTGGTGTGTTTTTCTGCAAACCTTGTCCTGTTATGCCTAGGAAGGCTTTTGTATTTATTCTATTCCAAGTAAAGCTGAAAGGCTGTTTTGTAGAAGTGAAAAAATTATTTCCAACAAAATATCTCTCAAATTGTGAGTGTCTCTAAAATGGCAGAGAAAAAAAAAGTATTATTCTTCAGGTCATATAGCAATGTTTCCAGTAATGTGGCGTTTCTAATGGAGAAATCATCAGCAGAGATGTTGTTATTTTTCTGTAAAGACCTTTGTGCAAGATGCTTAAAAGCTCTTCCATTTCAGTTTCAGAATAAGGCGACTGGATGGGCACCTTGCCCACTATCTCTTAAATATATTTATTGCTTCTCATCTCTAAGAAAGGAGTTTTAACCTGGGAATGATGATTACACTGCATTATTTTGCTTCTGAACTGGTACCTTCAAAAACAAAAATGCTCCATCTTTGTTTTCTATTAAAAACCAGCTTCTGATGGCTTCTTCTTTACATCTTGTCCCACCAGTCTTCCTGTCTCTAAATGATTTCTAGCTTTTCATTATGTTGTGTTTTATTGTTTCCTAACGATAGATTTTTTCATCTCATTGGCGTAGGTAGTCAAATAAATAGAACAAACAGCTAGAATAGATGTTTAGTATTGGCCATGTAAAGAAGCAGATGCAAGGGAGTTTGTCTTGTAGGAGAATCCAGAAGCAAAGTGTTGGTGCTGGCAGTTGGACTTCTGAGAGTCAAAAAACACCTTTTGGGGAAAGGATGCACTTTTATGTTTCTATGTGTGTGTAAACATGCATTTATTTATTTATTTAAGAATAAAATGTCATCTCATAAAAGCATCAGCAGCAACCAGAGATGCTATTACAGGTTTTGTATTATTAGCATCCAAGAGTGCTGGGGGTGAGGAAAAGGTGCAGGAGCAGCAGGGGATTGTTGCCATAAACAGGATTTCAGAGTCATGGGTCTTTCAGAGACATCTCCAGCTTACATTGCTTCTAAAGTTAGCATTATTTCTCCATTCCAAATAATCAGAAATAAAACATCAGACAGTAAACACTCCCTCAGTGACTAACTGTGTTGTTTGGGTCTTTTCTTCCCCCCGCTCCCCAACCCCCCCCCACTACTTTGCAGAAAGAAAAGACACTAAAAGTTCCTTCTGTGAGTTGCCAAGGTGCTCCCAGCCCATTGTGCAGAATCATTGTCAGGTTAAATTAGGGAGTACAGACTCCATGAGTGTAAAAAAATCAATACTTGATGGAAGATTGCTCCCCGGAAAATCTGTTTTGATTCCAGGATTAATTCGCGACCAAAGGCTTCTGCAAAATGACATGCCATTAGTCAGAAAATGAACACATTCTACCCTTGAAATTGGATGGAAATATGTCAGGTGATTGACCTATTCATTCTCTTCGCTCTCTGGGCAAAGAGAGTAGGTGTGGTAGCTGTGAATTAGGCCCCCAAACCGGGTCCATTTTCCAAGGAGTAAAAAAAAAATAGAGGAAAAAAAAGTCCAATGTGAATTGCAAGTATTCTCTAGGCCATTGTTGTAAAGCTATTGCAAATGCATTCCGTCAAGGTAAATGCATTTGTCTGGAAGGCCTGACTCTCTTGTGTTTTCTAAATCTCAGAATAAACCATACTAAAAATCTTAAAATAAAGCAGGGATTTTTTTTTTCTCTGCAAAAAAGGCTTGCAATATTAATGACAAAGTAATTTGTTTGCCATATATAAAGTAACACACCACCCCCCTCCCTCTGCTCACCGGTTTGCTCTGCAAAAACTTTCACGAGACAAAGCCAGGGCTTGAGCTGCTGCTCCTGGCTGGTCTCTGTGATTGTGACAGGGACCGTGCTGGTGGCCTCTGGGTTGGCTTCCTAGTGCTGTGCAGCCAGTGCACTTCCCTGCCTTGCGAGGTGCCAAACTCTAGGACAAAAGGGCATTTTAATCTTTGTGTTTATATATTCTGAGCCCAAACTAGGTCTGCTCATACTGTTGAAACATGCTGAATATGTGGAACAGAAAGGTCGTGACAAGAGGTATCTGTATTTATTTATCTGGTGTGGAATTGCCAAGGTGAATGTAACCTCTTGGTAGATAGACTTTTCCAGTAGAGAGAGAAGTTATGGATGGCAGCTTTAGGCCTTGTATCTAGAGAGTGGGAAGGCTCAGTATCACCCACAGTGACTTGACTGGAGCGCACTGAGATGGGAGAGGTTGCTCCCAAATATGTTCATAGAATCACAGAATCATAGAATCATAGAATCATAGAATCATAGAGCATGCCGAGTTGGAAGGGACTCTCCAGGATCATCGAGTCCAACTCCTGTCACTGTGTAGAACACCCCAAGAGTCACACCATGTGCCTCTTGTTAATCAATACAAAATTGTTATGCAGATTTAACTCTTTCAGAAAGAATTCACCACCAGAGTTTTCTTTTTGTAACCTCTTTGAAGAACATTGACAGCAGGTACATCATGCTAGGATTCACACGATCTGGAGCTTTGCTTAAAAAACTCCCAGGAAACCATTTATCAAGAGAAAATGCATGCACAGGTAGAATGGAAGCAATGAACAAAATCACCAAAAGGTGTGTTGGCAATGACTGAATACCCAACAGCAGCCTACTCCATCAAACCACTAAGCATTGAGATATTAGGGGACTCATTCACTAAAAATTGGCTGTAATCACCCTCCAAAAATGGCTTTAAAGTAATTTCGGAGAATTTTGAACATGAAATTCTGCAGTCATTATCTTCCATTTTAATTGTGATACGGTATCTGTTGGCTTTCTAATAAAGATCCCACAATAAAGGCTGAACTTACAAAAAGCTGTAATTTTAATGTCCAGTTCTGGTGATTCTTTCATTCAAATTTTGAAAGTAGCATACTGTGTGAAGAGTAGGGTATTGAAGGTGATGATCCATGTGTGACTCCAGGTTGGAGTGTAAGTGTGTTGGTGGATTAGTTCTTCTATGTGGGGTCAAGCTAAGCTTTTCAACATGGCCACCAATATCTATGGGGGAAAAAAGCTCTTTCCTAGCAGTATGACAGGAGTGGCTTGTGGTGGTGATACTGGGATGCCCAACTAATCTTTGCTTATCTAATGGATTCACAGACTAAGCATCTTCCAGGAAAAGCATTTAGAATTACAACACTGAGCTTAAAATCAGCAGGAGACATTTCTCTCCTCAGACTACAGTGATCCTCACTGCCAACCCACTGCAGCATTTCTATTATAAACATGCACCAGACTAATCTTATAACCTTCTGGTCAAGCATAGAGGATCCTGTCAGTCATATTACACAGAATTAATAGTTATTTCTACTTGGTGGGAACCCTGGAGATGTGGAACCATCAAAACAGCAAAGGAGAGTAATGTTCTATGTTAATATTACAGACCAATTGTTCCCCTCAGCATCCATATCCCAATCACACTAGCAGGGTCTTACCTTCAATCCAAAAGTCAGTGCAGTCACCACTTCATTTGAAGAAACAATCACCTTGAATAGAATTTGTCTCTTCTGCCCTTTTCTCATCTAAAAGCAGGATGCTGAGTTTCCTTGTCTTGGAGAAATAGTAACCTCACAGAGAGGGAGTCATCCCGTGCTGCCAGGAAGGGTGAACTCTCAGTGTTCCCTTCCTCTTCCTAGTAACTCCAAAAGGGATCTTACAACATCACCTTAGACTGGATGCCAAAGCGCTAACATGAGATAAAATTAATCCCATTGTTCATGCCTACATCCTCACACCTGCAGAAGAAATACAGAAATGGCCATTTCTCAGAAGCACCAAGAAGTTTCCCTAAATAATTCCAGTGTGCTGTTCTCTGGGGCAAAACTCTCACTGATTTCATTGGAAATGTGAGTAATCCATGGAGTGTTTTGAGCCCAGTGGATGCTAAATGTGATACAGGTTAAAAATGCCTTGGAGGGAATTTGCTTTTGACAGAAAGAGGAGCAACAGGCTTAACCTGCAGCAAAACAGGTTAGATTAGATGTTAAGGGGAAACCACTTTCTTAGGGCAAGGCAGGTGAACAGCTGGATCCTACCTAAGCAGTCGGGACTTATTTAAATGCAAATGGTTTTATTTCCAAACAGTAACTGAACTTTTATAGTTCTGTAGCAGTTTTGATGCTCTTTCTCCTTCAGTTTTCGGGGATTCATCTAGAAATTCATCATTGCACAGAAGGTGTGCAAGAGGTTGCAGTAGCCCAAGCTGTCAGATGCTATGAAGGTATAATAACTTTGGGCTTGCAACTACATTGTGGGTGCACATTTCCAGACATCTGCTTATCACTGACTTTATACTCCAGGCTCTTAATTACTCTGCTTTCCTTTTCTCTAAAGCCATTTCTTCTTTCTCACTCATTTCTACCTCTCAGTTCCCTCATCCATACTGCCTGAGCTTCTCTCCTATTTTCTATTTTGGAGCCTTTGGGCATCTAATCTGAACTCTAAGGACCACTGCTACAGGCTAACAACCAACGAGTCTTCGTGAGCTGTTAAGTACATAAAAGGTTGCAGGAATGAAAGGCTTTGCCTAAACATTTTCAAGTTCTGTTGAAAAATTTCTCAGTGAAAAAAAACCCAACAATTTGAGACTAGTGAGCTAAAAGATTTTATTTCTTTTTCTTATAAAAAGGTTACCCTGGCTAGGTTGTGTGTGAAAAAAAAAAGGGGAAAAAAAGACTGGCATATGCAGTTCTGTGTGTATTTGTGTGCAGTTCCTGTGGTGATGTGTCAGTAGAGCAGCTCCTCCTATTTTCAATAATAGTTAGCCTTTACTCTTAATGGATCTAGAACTTGAAATAAGTTGACAAATTATTCTGAGAGTCTTGGTGGAGCTTGTACTTCAAAGAAAAAAATGCTTCCAAGAGCATGGGAAAAATGATGAGTTTAAAATGGCCTTGATTGATTGATTATTCAGCTAATACAGTAAATTCTGTAAATAAAGCCCTTGACCATGGTGGTCTCCTAGAACTACAACATTGAAGTACATACTCTAAAGAACTCTTCACTACCTCATTTGCCTGTACACCCTAAATATTGGTAATGGTTTCTGGCCCATCTTTCAATCATTCCTATCCATGGCCACAGCTATACCCTTGTCAGTGTGGTCATCAACCCAAATTTTGTGTTGCACAAATTCAAAGAAACACTCCAGTGTTTCCACTGTGAACATCTTTCTCTTCCTGTTCTCATCTGGATCTCTCATCTCTTCCACAGCACAGGAGTAACCTTCCCCTAGGGCAATTCCTGTCTATATGGCAGACACAGTAACCACCTACATTCAGGCTGAAATCCAAACTCGTGTCCAGCACACACTGTGAGCAGCCCTTCCCTCTTTCTCTGCCCCTAACCACAGGTTATGTGTCTGCCTCGTGCCTGATCATGAACTCTTGAGCTCTCTGGACATCTACATTTGAAAATGTGACAATCAGAGTGATCTGCTGGACACTGGAAATTTAGGAAAAAAAAATAATTAAACTTTCCTGATTAATATGCCCAAAAAAAAGAGGTAAAATTGGAGTGAGCCTAAAGTCTAGGTATCATTCTATTAAAATGCTATTAAAGATGCAGACATTTCTTTCAACAGACTGAAAACAGACCTTGAAGCCAACGATTAGCAGAAGAGCAAAAATCCTGTAAAGCCAGAAAATTGACTGTACAGTACAATCAAGTTTCTTTGTGAAGTTCTAAATGCTTTCTTAGAAAAATCCCTATAAATTAGTGACTCTACAAGAAAATATAAAGGAAGGTGAACTCTTGGCATAGCTTCCAATCACAGTTTGCACATGTAGTTCATAACAGTTAATGACATTTTTCTTCTCTTCAATTTCACATAAAAAGATAAAAAGGAAAACTGCAAGAATTTGTCCATAGCATGATAACACTGGTCAATATCTTGCTATTTGCTCTGTCAATGCCATCAAAATATTGTTTAATAATTTAGAAGCAACCATGTAATTTTCTTCCCCAGCAGTAGCAAATTAGGCACTTACTAAATAATTGACAAAAATACTTAATTCTAGAGATGCTTTGAGGAACATACTATTAGCTGACAGTATTTTTCACTTTTTCTTGCATTAGTGAATATATTTTTTAATTGTTTTCATGCCAATTCACATAGGTTGGAGTCCACTTTCAGGCTCCATATCATAATGTACTCAGTTTACGTGCTTATTTCTATGAAGACAGTGCAAAAATTAGAATCTCAAGGAGAAATGTCAACAACTTAAAGAACTGCCAATACAGTTTTACAAGCAGCTTGAAAAGGACAGTTTTAAATAATGCAGCAAACTACACCCTTAAAATTCTTTATAAGAAAAGCATGCTCATAGTTCCATGCAGTTGACCTCTTCAGACAAATCAGCTGAAATACTGATATAATTAAAATATCTGATATTAAATATTAAAATATTAATATTAAAATACTGATATATTGATAGCATTAAAAACATCTGTAACCTGGAAATATAAGTGTCACATTCTCACAAAATCAAAGGGGGAATTCCATTGTAAAGCAATGTCTGACGATGAAGTGGCAGTTGTACATGTGGGATTCTTTCAGGAAGGAGAAATACAACAGTTAGCTGAATTCAGCTGTGTCCCACCCACGATACTGAGGGATACCCACCTTCTTTGTTTGAGGATTATTTTGGGTGAGTCTGCGTTCTGAGCAAACAGAGCCAAGGGAATTTTATGCCACTGTCTGCTTGCACCAAAGATGTCTCTGGGCATTTCAGTGAAAAGCTTTGTGTAGATAAGCCAGGCAGAGTTGGTCAGCAGTAGAAGGCTCATCGGTTATGTTGGAAGAATGTTTGATATTTTGCCCTCATTTTTGCAAAACTTATTTTTGCAAAAACCTCTAGGAATCCTACAAGCACTTTAACCAAAATCTCTATAATTTAATTGATGATTTCCAGTAAGTCTACATCTTTTTCTCCAGGGAAACGAATGTTGCTGAAGTATTTATTAGGTGGGCTCCAAGAACAAATCATTATGAAATATAACTGAATAATTGACTTGGAGATTATTAATTTTCATTCTCATCATTCCATATCTTCTGTTTCACTTTGTTTTGTACATGCAGAATAATTTTTTTTCCTGGTCAATGAATCTCTTTTACTATCAGCTGGTCAGTAGAGGACAAGTTAATGTTATAGATAAAGACTTGAAGTCTTTAGGTTCAAACTCCAACACTGCAAGATCCTTTAGGCAATTTGCTCCCTAAAACTTGGTATCTAAGTGTCTTTGAGGATCTGGATTGTGTACACTAATTATTTGTCCTAGTGATTATTTCTAAGCAACCTCTGAAAAGAGCTGGTTATCATCTGCTCTGCAGAGACACTAATAGGGAATTCAGAGAACTTGTACTTGCTCAGAGGGTGGGAGAGAAAATAGAGCAAGAACCCAGTTCCTCCCTGCTCTCAGTTTCACCAGATTTTTTCCAGTGTAATGCAGTTCATTTCAACTTCACAATAACGAAATTACTTTTCTACCTGTGTCACAAAGCTCAGAGTTCTGGCATACATACTGTATGAAACCCATGTAACCTATGAGGCTCTGTTGTTGAAAGCTCAGATATTTCTATTTCTTCTGTTTATGGCTCAGCTGTTCTGACCAGCTGTCACAAAAGCGAAGGTGTTTCTTAGCTGTTACTATGTTTTTTAAAAAGAAAGAAATTTCCCATGCTTAAAAATGTTAGTATCTAAGTGGTACCAATTACAAGCCTTGCCATTCACACCTTACTGAGGTAATGAAGTGGAACAGGGGTAAGTTGCCATCTGCTGCTGTTCGGCTGTAGACAGTTTTCTGCAAGACTAAGTTAACTGGGCAGCAGCACATCTGTTTTTCCTGTGATCTGTGACGCCTGTAATTGCCCACTGCAGAAATATAAAAGCATTATTTTAAGATGAAAATTGAGAATTTGCAGCAGATTGTTGGAGGCAGCAAAAGCCAGCAGGGCATCTCTGAGACAGCAATCTCCAGAGCTTTCTTAAGTTCCACCTCTAGCTAGTATCTTGGAGGAACTGAGTGTCTGTGTTTCAATAGGACATTGCGGTCTCTGCCTTGTAGGCTGGAGAAGGAATATTTATAGTGATTCTACAGATTCACAGGGATAGGACAGAGACAATACTTCTTATGTTTGTGTTTTTCAAATAGGCTAATTAAAGTGTTTACATTTGTCACAGCAGGGTTCAGTTTTAGTAGATCGCTAACAGCAACTCGTTATCATAAAACACTTTCAGAAGGTGGCCAGAAGTGTTACTAAGGTTTAGAAACCTAAGCAGAGTCAGAAATAATTTTTCAACTGTTTTTAATGTTTGATTTTTTCAAGAAAAGATTCTAACTTATTAATAAGGCATGTTTTCATGTAATGGTTCAAAAGCCATCCTTGCTGTAGATCTGTCAGAAATTCTGTGGTTGTAACAGGGAATCCAATTTGATTTGGGCTTGGGCTTGGGGCCAGTGTTTACTTTTGTTTGTTTGTTTAGTTGCCAATATGGGTCCTGGGGGAAAAAATATATAAAAATTACAGTTTTAAAGTAGTGAATTAGCAGAGTTTTATGAGATCCTCCTGGAGGGGAGGTTTTACCTTTCACACTTACGGAGTTTTTGTTCCAGAGATAAGAAATTAGCTTTCTTTTTAAAGACAAAATATATTTCCAAGAATCTCAGACAATGGCCTCATTTGAACAGCTAAAACTGAATCCATGAAAAAATTCATCCACATTAACTACACAACTTTGCCCTTGTCATCTACATATGCTATGCATCCACCGCCAACAAAAAAAAACTAGACAAAAGCCAAGAATGAACAATTCTGGTACAACTGTGTTCTTAAAAATATATGATAAATAAAATACTTGGTCTTAGTCACTATAAAAAGTATCTGCTGCATTACACAGCTGTCTGTGACTAACCTACCTCTCTCAGACAAAGATATAGGCACTATTTGTCTTGTTCACTGTAACAACTGAGAACCCAGTAAGTTTTAAAAGAGAAAAAACTGTAACCATTCCCTTAAATGTGTTTCTTGTAGGAAAGAAACATGGGTAGAGTATAGATTTTACTTTTATGTCTATGCATGAAAATTGCTAAGGGAAGTTAAACTGAAGAGATTAAACCATCATCATTTTTATGTCTGTTTTAGAGTAGTTTTCACAGGATAAGCCCAACTGAGGTGTAAATTTAATCTCTTGTAAGTGGTGGAAATCACAAGTGACAGATCATTGTCGGTCTGGGAAGCAGTGGCTCTGCAAGGAGGCCTTGCTCAGGACACTGGGTTGAATAAGGAGGTAAAGTATGTGCTAAATAACATTTGTCTCAGTCAAATAAATCTTTTAAGAAGCTAGTAAACCCCTTTAAAAGGCTTTAAATGAAAATGCCAATAAAAAGAGAGTTTTCTAAAAATAGGGGGTTTTAGCTTTTTAGAACAATAGCACAACTTTGGAAGGAGGTCACCTGGTTCAGCCACCCTGCACACCCTCAAAGCAGGGACAGCTTCAAACTTTAAGAAGCAAAGTACACAGCTGGTGGGCAAAATTTTCAAAAGTGCATACATTTTGGGGAATCATTTCTGTCTGCAATTTATTATTACACTGTCTTGTAATCTTTCTGTCTCATCCTCCTGACTTCCGTAGTAAAAAAATAAAGAAGAAGAAAGCAGAAAAGGAAAATCTAAGGCTGTTCTCATTACGGTAACTGTGAAATGACACTTTTATGATTCTAGCACATATCTTCTATATCATAAACATGTCTAGTTTTGTTTGGTTTTCTCTGACTTTCTCTATCCCAAGGTTTCCTGGGTAACTGAGCTAGTGGTTGTTTCAGCTGTTGCAGTGCATAGTCTGTGGGTCCAATTATAGTGACTGTATTGTCACTCCTGTTTCTCTCACCTCAAAAAATGAAAACAAACAAGTTAGAAAAATTAAGTCTCTAACCTTATGGGAATATAAGCATGCAATCTCTTAATTGCAGTGAAGCTATTTCAGAACAGAAGACCAGAAGCTCTGAGAAATTCTTCTTGTGAATAGATCCAGGGAGAGATGAGAGCAGTGCCAAAGCATTCAGGGACACTTACGAGGGGGATGTAGCAAACACTAAGGGAGATCTTACAAATATGGTGGAAATAGTTAAAGGAAAATCAAGAGAGGCCAGAAAGAAAACAGATTGTGAGAGGGGAGAGATCAGTAGTGCCAAAAGCAGCCAGAGGATTAAAGAGGAAATAATAAACAAGAAGTTCTGGGATTTGCCCAGGAGGAAAACTTGGGTGACCTGTAGCAAGAGCAAACTCCTATCAAGTGCTGGGTTCACAATTAAAAAGCCATAGATCAGATGGAAAGCAGGAAAAGTATCGAGGAATTAAGTGACTGGCTAAAGAGGAAGGGTTGTCTGAACAAGGCTCACAAAAGCGTTGTGTATAGGTAGGAAACATGCAAACATGCATTTGTGAGATATTTGCTAGCCCAGAGTTGCTGGCTGTCTTATTTTCCAGCTCTAGCTTTTATTGCTCAGTGAAAGTATAGCTAGCAGGACAGAATTGAATTGGAACTGCTAGTTATGGCAGATGCTAAATGACAAGGGGAAAAAGAACTTCTGAGGACCATTTAAAACACATATGTAGAGCATGCACTCTGTCATATATTTTCCAAATGAGCTTGCATGAATACCACAGCTGGATTTGTGTATGGCCATGACAAGGAGAAACAGCACACCTAATTTTCGAGCAGACACTGGTAGCTTTAGAAACCATACAGAGTACATCATCTCGTTACAGTATAAATCTCTGCCCCCCGCCCATCGACGCTCCTTGTTCCAGCAATCATTTGTAGTGAAATTCCAGGGAGAACAACTAATAGAGTCACAGCAGTACACCTGCATTATAACAGGAGGGGACTGTGATTACCAGAGGAGAATTTAAACAACTCAGGATTAAGTGATGCCCTAGCTGTTCTAGTCCACACAAAGACCTCAATGGACTTAGGCAATTCTGGTTTCAAAATCACCCACTACCCACGGAATTTTTGCAGTTCTCTGTGTAGAATAATGCACTACTGCCTCATGAAAGAAAGGAAAATGACTGGTACCGTCCCAATTAGAGGGTCACACTGTCAGTTTTGCCATCCACTGATATGCAGTATGACAAGAATATCAATATGACCCCAATTGAACTATCATACTGTGTATCTGGGCACATTAAGGAGTAATAAGCAACACACTGAATAACAGCAGGTAAGGTTTGTTCTGTCTATGCTTTGGAGTATTGGAAGGTGGCACCTATTTGATCAATACTTGTTCTTTGCAGAATCTGTTGATTGGGAAAGTTGCAAGGGTCATTTTTACAGATGTAATGCATAGAGGTAGAAGGGTCTATGCTTGCTACTCTCAGTGCCCTGTTATCTATAGTTAAAGTTGGACTACTATCACTGCATACAAATGGATGTTTCCACCTCTTCTCATGAATGTAAACATAGGCTATCTCAGTAGGCTACAACTAAAAATTCCCCTCTCGCAAAAAAAAAGACCTCACTGGAATAGAAAATGAATATACCAATGTACATGACATGAACCTAGATATTAGCAAGAAACATTCTTAGTACACTTATCACAAGGTGTGGTGAAAATTTTGTGAAAAACAGAAAAATAAAACTATATTGCAAATATCCTTTTGAACTATAACACTGTCACTGCTAATGTGAGCTAAAATTGCCATCTGTATACTCTTGGCTGATTCTACACTTAAACTTTCTCCTCAAGGTCTTCAGTGTATAGTCACAGGAAGATCATGACCTAATGCTGATCAATATATATAAAAATTGATCCATGTCTAATGTAACTGTAGTGCGGTTGATGGGCTACATCCATCTGTGGTGTAACTACAATGAGATCAGTACAGATGTTTCCAGGATAAGTCTCACCTTGTTTTACTTCAAAGTGTGGGAAAATGGAGAGAGAAGAGAGAAGGGAAGGGAAGGGAAGGGAAGGGAAGGGAAGAGAAGGGCCCACAAAAAACCCCCAACACCAACAAACAACCCAAAACCCAACAACAAAAACCCTANGGAAGGGAGAGGGGAGATTTTGAGAAGAATTCATCACTTATCTATGTCTCCTGACCACATCACAGAAGTTAGCACTTTCACTTTTTAATTTCTTTAGACAATCAGCAAGTTCAGCTACCATGTAGATGTTCTAAATCTCAAAGCTGGAGGGCAAAGAGGTTTGTTTTAGGGGCAACATGCAGAAATTTCAATTTGTCATAGAGCAGAGCTGCTTGAAAATGCATCAGTGAAGCAATGTGGGCAGAACAGTGGCAATCAGGTGTAGAATTCAGAGCAGTAAGACAATACAAGTATATCTTTATTTTCTTTTAAAATTTGATATTGAAATGAATGTAAATCATAATATGTAAATTCTCATCGTGTCTAACAAGATATACAGCTGTGTCATGCAAATTTTCCTACCAAGTTCTTATCACGAGTAAGGCAGAGCAGGATTTTCTGATTGTTCTTTTGGTAGCCATGAAAGGCATTGACAGATTCCAGTGACTTCTGATGCAGTCTTCTGTCAGTACAAAGAAAAATGACAAAGAAAACAAAAGCCAACTGATCCTTGGCCATGCCTGATAATTCCTCCATACATATAAGACTTTCCAACTCAATGGCTTTACAGTTTCTACCATGTCAAGAGAAAAGATGTATCAGAATGCTGTCTATACCCTGGCAATTTCTCCCTCCCCATTAGTCTATCAACAGCTACTGAAAAATCCTGAAGCATTTCAGTATTGAGCTAGGAGTGAAATGTGTAGATAGAGGTGCCATGGCTTTCCAGATTCTCCCATCTTTCTGTCAGGCTGTCAGATGAAAGGAAATTTAAAAACATACCCATTTAAACCCTTTTCAAAAAATATTAACTATTATTACTAACACTTCAAGATTTCCTGCTGTTCCAGCAATTGATTTATTGTAGTTTCTTAAGTAGAGATTTGGACACAAAGACAATCAGAAACTAAAATAATACCAATGAGTTTTCCAGGTCAGTCTTCTCCCAGATGATCCAAGGAAATCATTATGTGGTAAACACAGCAGGCAAGCCACCATGCAAGCAGAGATTATTTGGCAGCTCAGGACTGAACTGTATGCTTATGCTTTAAAATGGAGGTTGAAAAAAAACATCCTGGAGCTGGTCCCTTGCCATTTTTCTACCCTTTCTCCTCTACTGTTTCTGTTTATAAAGTTACATGATAGCAATACACATCTGAAATGTGCTTTAGTCTACCTCCAACATGGTGACAACTGTCAAAAATATGTCAGAGCTGTATTAGAGAGCTCAAATGTTGACTGCAGATGTTCACACAAGTAGACTGGGAGTTCTTCTCTGATTAGCAAGCTGGCTTTGGAGTGCACTCACATAGCTGCTCCATGCTGAAAGTCATAATCTCATCTTGCAGGAGCCATTTCTGAGCTGCTACTGACTTAATTTTTCCAAACCCTTTTAGGGCTCTATGTGCATCTTGCAGATTAAAGGCAATTCTCCCTCCATAATCTGGCATTTCAAGGAATCTGTGTTCCTTCTTATCTATCTATCACAGCTATGTTAGTGATACCTTCAGCTTTATTGTGATCTACATGTATATCTCTTCCAGGTACATTACTACATCATACAGGATTTTAGTTTTCTTTAGTTTAACTCTGCTTCTCTCCATAGTTTCTCTGTGCCTCCAGCCATGCTCAGCTAGTGTTTTTCCCCAGATCAAAACGTCATTCCATTAAACCTTCATGCCCTCTATCCCATCAAAATATTGATGAATTTCCCCATAAAACACCCTGGGAGCTGAATACATGCCAGTTCCACTTGCGGTTTTTGCCGGACTGAAACTTTGAGCTCTGCATGACTTTCTGCCTCAGGTGGCTCACAGTGGTTTGGATTTTCTTATGTCTTCAAGTTCAGAGCACTGACCATCCTCCATAGTATTACTGTGGACCAGTTGATTTTCTTTGCCTGGTGAACTCACAATATTTCATGAGGAGTTAATTCTGATTTTTTCTGTAGTAGCCCCCAGAATTTTTTGATTGTGCTCACAGACTCATCTCCTTCTGGGAACGTACTCAGCCCTTAGAAACTGCTCTTCAGCCTCAGTTCTGTCACAGACTGTCCTCTCGTTTCACCTTCAGTTTGTATTTTTCACTGTTCACAGTTGTGTGGTGCCATACTCCTCAAATTTCCTTATAACAATCATAACATTACGTTCCTTCTGTCCAAGTTCCACAGAAATTATTAGGCACATAAAGCGCTTTAAAGAGAGCTATTCTAGAAATAGGGTAACCTACTAACTGACTTGCTCTGTTGCTGGCATCCTGATACAGATGCTTGCAAGCACAGCATGACATGCTATTTAAAATTTCCTGTGAGTTTTCAACATCTCCAGAGAGTTTTGGCTCCATTGGAGCTTTTAGTTGCGCCATTCTTTCACTCCAGCTCTTTTCTTGTTCCATTTTACCAAGACCAGGAGGTGATCAGCAATCATTCAGAGCTTACCATTCCCACTGGAGTTCTGTTTTATTTGATTGTTTTTTGCCAGCTGCTTTGTGTGAGTCAGAGGGAGCAGAGCAGCAAGGACTCTTGCCATATGCCAGGAAGGAATGCACAACTGCTGGCACGAGGGAAGAGGTGACAAACGTCACGGGGAGCTCTGAAAAGAAGCAAGTAGGGAATGGCAGCTCCCAGTGCAGGTGATCAGCCCCTCGCTCTGACACATACCCTCAAATCAGTAAAGCATGCAGCCCTTGGTGCCTGTTGTTTCATGTAGAGCTTAGCTGAAGAACACATGCTCATGCTCTTGTCACTTGAAAAAGAGCCAGGCATTCAACTGCTACCACCAGAGCCCTGTGGGCTCTAACAGCCCTGACCAGCCTCACCTGGAGCCTCTTTACACCTCCTGCCCATTGGCCCAGGAGCCCTATTTAAGCTCAGCCCAGCACACTGACTTCTGACTTGTTTTGAGTCACAGGTGTGTTTGTATCCATTCTTGTCTGGCCTTGTTTCCTGGATATGCATTGTAGATAGCTGGTCTCCAGTTCTGCCTCCTGGATGAACCTGAGAACTACAGCACAGCTTTGTTTCCAGCCTTGTCTCTGGCCAGACACTGGATATGGCTTTTTTTTCCACCGTGTCAGAGGCTGTTGATGGACCCTGCTTCTGAACCTCCAGGTCTGCTCACCCAGCTTGGGCCCTGTGGGATTGTACCCTATTAAGCGAGGGGCTGACCTGCTCTGGGGTCACCTGTGGCTCCTGGCTTGGCCCCTGTTATGGTGTAGCCTGGTTCATGTTGCTTCCTGACCACTGTGACCTTTTCTCTCCCTGCAGAGAAGAGCAACCTTACAGTGTAGCAGCTCCTGATAAAACACAGACATAAACTGTAGAGGTAAGTCAATACAAGGAGCTTGATCTCCTGTTATGTGATCTTTACTTATCCCAGATCTATGCAGGGGCCATAAAACACAAATTTTCACTTGTGCTTTTTCAATGGAAAGATTTATACTTGCCACATTAGGTGACCCAGGGTCGGATTGACTGGTGTCTACTTTCCCCACCCTTATATCAGAAGGGAATATGGCCTAAACATGTGCAACTCCAGCACTTTTCAGCTGACATGTGTTGACCTGATATAACAAGATTAAAACTAGCAGAGGGTATAGCCGAGGGAATCGGGAAGACGGGAGAAGTTCTGTGACAACTTTCTCAAATGCAAAACTTCAGTCTGAAGTCCCTAGGGAAGACTTTCAACTCTCACTCCCCAAGCACAGACAGGAAGGGAAGAAAGCAAGCACTGCCCTTAGTGTAACAGCACCTGGAGAAGCCACACTAACAACCGAGAATAGTTGAGAGGAAAGGTGCATAATATGCAACAGGCTTTTCTAAATGTAGTTGGGAATGATGTTGCAGTATACAGACTTCACATACAATGGAGTTTGAAATGAGGCTCCTGCTGGGATGGGTGTCTGCCCAGCAGGGAGAAGTCACAAGCAGTTAAACAGCCATCCGAGACAGGAAGAAAATCACCATTCTCATTTTGAATATTACATCTGAACATTCAGTTACAGAGCTACCAGCAATAACTGCACATAGTAGCGGTGGAATCCTGCATTTAAACATACCATTTTCCTGCTAATAAGGGTCTACAAGTAGGTTTCCTCTGATGTGTAATTAAAGGCAGTCAGCCAGATCGGTTGCTATTCCAGTTAGGAAATTTTTACATGAGGTTTAGTCTGAATCCATGTGAAATGTTTCAATGAATGCCAAAGGAATTCATAAAGATTTCCCAGTTTATTTTTAATGTAGGATTTTATTTGACTGATTTCCTATAATATTGTTGCATCAAAAGAGGACACAGGAATTTCCATCTGATGATAAAACCTGTTAGTATTTCTCTAAAGCATTTGTTGATTCAGCCTTTCATCATAAGTGAAAAAAACTTGTGAGGAAAGAACGACGTCGGTAGTTTTGATTTGTGAGATTTCCCTGTGTGTCTGTTCTCAAATTGAAAAATTAAATTCAAAATTTCCTGTTTCTTCTCTAAATTAATTCTCATCTGGGAGAAATTTCAAATTCTGAGTTTCTAAAATAGACGCAAATTTCTTGAATTATTTTGTTCAAGAACAGAATTCTAAACAGTTCCATCCTTGAGCAGAAACAGTGAAGATATCACTATATATATATCTGCCAAAAAAGCCTAACAAAAGAAAAAAAATCCTTGTGAATTACTTTTTCTGAAATTAACAGATATTAAAAAAACTGTTATCTATTAACATTGGGTCTGTCTCTTATAATTCTGTCCCACAGGGAAATAAATGTGAGATAAAGCAGTATCTGTTGAAGTAACTGAATTCACGAATATTTATGAGTTATTAAACTTAAACTCAAGTTTTCATGCCTTTCCTTATCACTTCCTATATCAAACTTGCTATAGGATCTGTTGGGTACTAATAACCCAAAACTGTAATTTACTGTGTTACTATGAAATGGCATTAGCAGGCTGGGGGGTTTCTCCACCCTCTTCTTGTCCTTTTAAAGACTCTCATCCTGATGTGAAGGTAGATACAACAGTTTTGGTATATAAAGCTATTTTTATGCATGTCTACATGGAATTAGATCTCTAATAGCAGTTACTGAGATCTGCACTTTTTGCTGAGGCTTTTTTACACTGTCGTCCACAGAAACAATCTGTGCAAAAGGCACGAGCCTCTTAAAATGTAACACACCATTATCCCAGCCCTTGAAGAGACTGAGGGCCAGCTGCATTCCATGGGAAGCTGGTGAGGAGCTTGACATAGGCTCCTCAGAGGAGCTAGTTAAAACTTGACTTTTTTTAATGTGGTGGCACAAATTAGAAATCAAAACTTTTCATTGTTTTGTGAAACTGAGTGAAGTGTAAAACTACATTTTTGTATTACCCTGGGGATCAGGTGCCTGAAGTGACAGCAAATAAGCACTGTGCTAATAGCAGTGAAACCGAACATTTTTTAGTGATGGATTTGTTATTCTCCTGTCTACATGGATACAAACAGAAAGAGAATGTAAGTTAGGGCAGAAGAGGTGGAAATCAAAATTCACATTTATTTTCCACTGGAGTTCAAGGCAAGAATCCCCTACTTCTTGTCCACTTTTTTATCTTTCCATTTCCTGGGTAGAGTTCAGTGACTTTTTTTTTTGACAGGCACAAATACACCTTGAGACTGAGGTTCCTACCAGCCCTACAATATCATCCCAGATGAAGTTTAACAGAAGCCCAAATTGGGGAACAAAGGGGCAGTCTCTAAATTGGGCCATCCCATTAACACATTTTTCCATGATATTAAGTAGCCACATCAATTACTGATGTAAAAGGGATTAGTGTTTATTTTTTGAGTGCAGCTGTCTCGGTTATGGTATCTCCATAATCTCCAATTCTAGACCTCTCTTACACAAACCGGAGGAGAAGCTCAGCATGTTTTCCTCACTCTTCAGCAGCAACTGTAGAGAGCTGGAGTCAAGAGAGCTCTTAATCCTCAATCTTGCAGCACCACCTGCTGTTCACAGCTGTGGTTGTGTCGGTTTTATCCCTATCTGTACAGGGACTCATTAAAAATCTGTAAATCAAACAAATGAATTCTGATAGGTGAGCGCTGGGGCAGGGGGAGTCCATGCCCAAGACCTGTATGAACAGGAGCCTGCATTATTGGGTGGCTGGAGCACAGAATGTTACTCGTGGTAACCCAGGGTCTTGTTCCCCAGGCCAGCCTTCCAGTCATGGCTTTGGCAAGGATAAAGCACTGTCTAAACAGAAATTGTTCTCTCTTGAGTTGAAGGAACTGTAGCACCTGCTCAGCTCTCTGCCTCCTCCATCGAGCTATTGTGAATTGAGTTCAGTCTGGGATCTTTCTGTTCATAAAGTATTCAATGAGAGAAGCACTAGGCTAAGTAAGAAGTCTTGAGGTGGGTTCTGCTTCCTGTAGCTGACTGCCCTCACCACCTAGACAAGAATCTTCATTTCTCCTTATTTACCCCCTCTGTAAAATGTAAATTAGGCAGTGCCCAGTGGATGTTGTACCAGGCTAGAACTTGAAGGTCTGCAGTTCCTAGCTCTCATTCACCAGCTGGTTAATTCTGGGCACTGTCTGGTCCACAGCTTCCCTACCTGTAAGACATGACCAATGGTTCCTGGTTTGCTAAGAATAATGCAGCTATGTATTGATCCTACACTGACTGTCTGGAAGATATGAGAGTATATATCAAAAAGATGGAGATGCTCAGGTAGCCAGGTTGTGGAGAAGTCTGCCTGCATTTGATAGAAGGAGCTATGCAGTTGGACACATCTCAGCTTTGTCACTGCAGAGAGCCCTCCTGATACCCAGGATACATGAAAGGCCTCAGACCCTGTTATGTTCAGTGGCAGTTAAGGACAATAAACCCATGAGATGGGTGAGAAAGATCCAGCCTAATGAACACACCATAGAGATCCTGTGAAAAATGTTAAATGCAATGGTTTGTACAATGTAATGAATTCATGTATATACTTCAGTGAATTTTCTGTTTGAAAAGAGAAATGCAGGGTAGATTTAGATAAATACAAAATGCTCTTTTTCTGCTTACAAGTGCTTTCTTTGCACTGCTATATAATATAGTTCTGTTTCATTAGCTTTCATTTCTTCATGGCATACCATCAATGAGATTTTCCCATTAGTAACCCCTGCTCAGTCTTATATATAAAGAATCTCTAAGAGTCCTGGCACTTTACACTGCTGTTATGCCACTAACCAGTGGTTAAGCTACAAAATGAAATGTTCTTGCTGGATCCTGCAAGTTAGTATCAAAAAACCCTAATGTTTTCAGTCTGTAGGTGCTACCTGGCATCAGTAAGTCAATGCCCTTGAACACTAAATATACATAATCCAAGTGATTGTGATCCATTTCCTTGTGATATCAGCAGTCTTGCTATTAACTGAGTAAAACCTGCTGGAAGGATCTCTATGTAAGAAAAAAAACCTGTAAGGACACCATCAATAGACTGCACAGTTTCATGCTATGACCATGATGAAGGTCAGGTAGATGGTGGCAGAGCAACATGCTGCTTTACCAATTTGAGAAGGTGGAATTAAGACGCAGTTGGCTTAAGCAACTAAACATCAGGCCTCTGTGGGGTGTTTGTAGAAAGAAGAGAAACCAATGATGGAATCAAGCAGCCAAGTTATCTTGGTAATCTTCTGTATTTCTGAAGCAGTGTTCTGCTTCCCTAAACACTGATGGATTCAAACAAAGCTGTTTCTTCAGTCATGACTTTTTCAGTCAAACCACATTCACCTGGAAAGCTTCCTCATTGCTTTTCCTCAGGGCCAGCTTACCAGATCCTATTGCTGGGTGGTTTTTTTGCTGACCCCTTAAATTTTCAACTTAATAGTGCAGTTGCAGCCACCCAAATACAGTTAAAAAATCCTTTCTTGGGCCTCAGTCTTGTACAGTACACTTGCATTGTCAAATAGCTTAGTTCTGTCATTGTCCCAAGTTCTTGTTTCTAGATTATCCTTAGTGCACCTGCATTACATTGTCACAACAGTGTTGTTATTACTCTAGGTATTTTGAAGGGGTGGGGAAATTGGTAAGCTTTTTTAATTTAATTTTCTTACTGACATTGTATTGAAGCTCAGGCCAAACACTATGTACTGTGGCTGTTCTGCTGCAAAAAGGGACTAGCCCCTTGAGCAATGTGGATTCAGGCCACTCTCTGCTTGGCTGATGGATGGGGGACAATGCCCTGAGGCCAGTGCCCTGGGCGATGTAAAGCTGCAGAATTGGAGGTCTCTCTAGACTACACAAATGAGTCCCATTTAGATCCTGTGAGGTGGATCAAAATTGTTCCTGCCATTTTGGTGACCTGCAACTAGAATGCAACCACTGCCTCAATATTAATCCAAATCCATTTTAGTAAGATTTAGCCTGAACCATGAAAACACACTTCATTTCTTGCAGCTTCTCAGGCTCCTTGGCATGTGTCTAAATGCCTATTAATGTTTGGTAAGTCATTAAGATGATCTTTACTTCCTAAATGACAGCAGAAGACTTTTGATCCTTCCCTCCCATCTGTGTACATAAGAGGACACAAAAGAGGCATGATCCTCCTCCTCCACTGAAAATAATTCTCTGCAGAGAATCACTCTTCAGTCATTTCCTCACTCTTAATACAGCACTTGTCTTCATACAATCCAGCACCTGATCCCCAGCAGTACAGGATGCAATTTCATATTCCACACAGCTCTCTTCCACTCTGCAAGAACATACACAGCACACACACATGGCTCGCTGTTTTCACATCAGGAATCTTCTCTCCTTTCAGCAGTAATGAGTCCAACCCAATCCCCAGATCTGAATAACACTAAGTACTCATTTTCATGAATTTTACCTGGTGTGTTGTTGCTTTGCACTTGAATAAACCCGTAGGAAAAACAGAGCCCTACAGTATCATACTTAAAACAGGTGTGTCTTTTTGCACCTAAAGCAACACAATTTTATTAGGAAGCTGTCTGATATAGACAGACAGATTCAGGAGATTACAGCCACACAGGTCAGCAGGAGAGAGCAGCAGTAATAAAGAAGATAGATGATCTGCAGTACTCCTGATTGTTGCTGCTATACCAACAGAGGTGCAAGTGTTTCTACCACAGCTGGAGAGGCTATTGCCTTTGTCCTGGAGCTATTGCCTGAATGTAGAGTTACACCACCATAGACAATGCACTGTGGAGTGAGGGTGAGGACAAATGTGCCCCTGAAAGTGTCTCTATCATGCAGTGCTGCCTCATCCTTTGTGGTGCAGCAGGGATCTTTCTGTTGCTATAACCTTACATGTAAAAAAGTGTTATAGCAAACATTATGCAGTCACTTATTGCTAAGATCAACCTCTTTCATGCCCAGTTAGAACATCTTTGCTATCCCAAGAGTTCTGAGAGACCGTAATCAAAGACTGCTACAGGAGGCTTCTCCTTTAATAATGATCTTCCTTCCTTTTTTTTTCTGTTCTCCTAATACAAGAGAAGTGACATTTTTCCTTAATAAGAAGTATTGGAAGGGCTAAACCCAACCAGTCCCCGGTACCACAGCATGCTGCTGCTGTTTCAGTGGAAGCTTTGTCTTATTGAGAGTTGCTGTCACTAGCATCAATAATTTAAAGCCACAGACACTGTGTAGTTGTAAATAATTTTCAAAACATAATTCATGTCTATTCTTATTGCTGCAGCTCAGTCAGAATCCAAACTTTTTTATACCTGTATTTATACTAAGGAGCACACACAATAGCCAGCCTGCAGCAGTTCCTTCAAAACAGTTCTTATTATTTTTATCTAGTTAACATTTCAACATGTTCTTCAGAGCAGAGGCTCTGGCATACTGTAGCACATTGGAACAAGAGGTTCTGAAATTCTTTCTGTTAAAAGGTTCCCTAGAAGAATGGGAACACCCTTAAGTCATAGAAAACTCTTAAATAAATAATAATTTGACAAAAAAAAAAAAGTTCTTGCTCCTTACTAGAATATTATACAAAAATGTATTGAGTCAAAGTATGATTGAGATGTGCTGTACCTAACCATTCTTCCTCCAAGAAACATTAAAACAAGCCAAAACTACAAAAAGACCAGCCCTCATTCTAAAATATCCTGGGACTTAGAAGAGCTCTACAGGATTTTTTTCTCTCTTCATAGAATAAGAAATAACGATGGTTGCAAAGAAACCTTATAAAATTTTCCTTAAGGGCACCTTTCTGACAAGGACACTTTCCAATAAAGGATTTTAGGTTTATTTCCTGATATGAAGTATTCATCAATCAGATGCTAATTAGTTATCAGTTTAAAAAAATATGGGGCTGGTTAATTCTCCCAAGTGACAGGTGCCTTTGAACCACAGACATTCCAGTATTATTGAGATATATTGAGGGATTACTTCTTGTAACATCAAGAATCAGTGCAGTCGTTGCACATGAGACTATTCTGTTCACCAATGTACTTTATATGCATTAATATTTTTTGCCTATATGGGTAAAGTTGCTTTACTGAGTAAAGCTGCTGAACTCAGTTATTGATATGCTGTTTTTCCTGATAAAGACCACAAAAGTCTTCTGATATGGGCCTCATAGGGTTCAGGAAAGTTTTTTTGTTGTTGTTTACTTTTTTGCTTATTGTTTTCCTTTTCTTTCATAAAGTTAAGAAAAAGTTGTGATTTTTTTCTAAACATTGATGCTTTAATAGGCTATCGGGGGGGGTGTAGGGGGAACCTTGTCTCTGGCAGGAATTCTTCATTGCATCTCTTTCCAGTTGCAACAGTAAGTTTCAGAGCCTGTGAAAGGAGAAGTGGCTTGTGTGCTGACTAGCTATAAAAAAAGTAAACTAAAATAGGTGCAAGGGCACAAGAAATCCCTAGACACAGAAAGGAAGGAAAAAAAATAGTCAAGGTTTCTGATGAAGACTCTGTTTTCTAAAAACTTTTTCCAAACTCTTTTCATTCCATTTGCTCTCCCAGCAGCCTACGTAGAAAGCTTTTCCTTTTCACCAACAACATGTCAATCCTCAGGAAGGTTTGCCCTAGATCCTACCTAGTGGGACTAGATTAGATGATGGGGGATGTTTTTATTCATCTTGATATAATTGATTGGGTTTGTCCATTTTTTTAAAAACAGCCTGTGTTCTTGGTTGCTTTTACTGCAATTTAACCATTGTGTGGCCTGCTCCATCTAGGCTGTTGTAACTCATGCAGAATTCAGCTATAGATTTAGGTACAGAAATGTCCAATAAGATTCAGATCATTCAACCTTCCAGCTTATTTTTTTTTAGATATTCAGACTTCCCTGGAGTAACTGGAAATCTCCCTGGTTATTTCATTGCTTTGGATCAGGCTTTTTTGTTTGGTTTATGTAAGCAAATGCAGATTTACCTCTGAGATAATAGTCTTGAGCACCTTTAGAGTCAATGGAAGGAAAATGGACACTTCTAAGCAACAATAAGCTTTGTCAAAAATCATGCCTTTAAATTGTCTTATTTATACCCAATAGCTGTAAGGGGAGCTGAGGATGACTTCTTCAGGTGTGTAAATACCTATACAGAAGAAACAAAGTTGTGTGAAGTGAGTCATATTGTGTCCCTGTCACTGTGAAAGACATGGAGATCTTCCAAGGGACAGAGCAAAACACATGCTTTAGATGGAGCCCCCAAAAGCAGGCAGACCACAGTATGTGTCCTAGTGTCACTCTTCTAGTTTAGCCAGCATGAAGCCTTGCATAACAAAGTCAAACACACTCTGCTTCTACAGCAGATGGACAAGCAGGACCTCTTCATTCAGGCACTACTAGTCTGAGTAGTATGAAAAATAAAGTTCTCTAGAAATATCAGGCTTCCCTATATCAGAATGAGTAGACAACTTTGTGGGTGCCCCCAGAACTGACCTTAGATCTCCAAAACTTAAACTAATACACTTTCCATTGGAAACTGTGGGAGGTATCCTCATGTCTTGCCCTTTTAGAATTGGAGCTGATTCTGAGCACCCTTTACTCCCTTTGTCCTCAACAGCCATTCAAGCATGGTGCCAGCTGCACAATACACAGTAAGTTTCAGGCATCACTTTCTTACCAGACTACCCACCAACAGATTGAAATAAGAGACCACAAGGCAAACCTCACCCAGTTTCTTCTAACAGCACATACTGTCTGCCAGACACACCCTAGTATCTGAGAGGGGGGCATCTTAGAAAATGGGCAGAACTATCATCATCCCTTAGCACACATCGCTCTGTGTTACAGCTGGCTCAGGGCAAAGAGTCTGGAGTAAATGCCTGGTGAAGTGTTTCACTATGTAATGTGATCAGCAATGAGATTATTATAGAGCGTGAACTTCCAAGTTTCATTTAGACTACTTTAAGAAGGTTTTTAAATATTTGGATCAGAGCAGGTATTGAAACTGGATTTGAACATCTGTAAACACCTATTAGTGCTTCCAAGAGCAGCCTTTAGCTGCTTATAGCTATGGGAATGCTAAATCCTTTATTCCAGGTAGTAGGGGTAAATAATAATGTTGAGCTAAAGCAGCCATGCATCTCCAAGGACAATCAAGTATGAGCTCTAGTTGAATCCTAAAATTCTTGCACAAGATTGTATCATTATCTGGGAATACATAAGTAAGTTAATATATAGATCCATGGGTCACAGAAATATCAAGGTCTAGGGTCCTCAGTATATATTTGATGGGCTTTTCTTATTCAGGATTACTAAAGCCTGGTTTCATGCTGCAATAATTAGAAATGCTTAAATTAGGTCTTTCTATAAATGAATGTCTACAGCAATAAGCATAGTAATCTTTTATCATAGACTTGTAGAATCACCAAGTTTGGAAGAGACCTTCAAGATAATCCAGTCCAACTGCCCACCTACATCACCACTAACCCACATCACCCAGCACCACAAGAGTTATCTAGTGAACCAGAAGAGGGGTTCATGGTTCTAACCAAGGATTCTATTTTTACCGCCTTGGTTGCTGCTTCAGAAGTCAGATAGCTTTCAAATGACATCAAAGAACTGTTTACCATTTCTTCTTGCCTTTGAGGAGAAAAGAAGGCTTGAGACATAAAGTTACCTATTCTAATTAATCACATGGCTAAATCTTTTTTAATTATAATTATTCTTGCACTGCACATTTATGCATAGGGTATAGAACTTTCTTTATCTGATCCCATTTTTCATAGTAAAGGGAAAGCTTTAAACTGACATCCTCAAAACTGTTCCTAAGTATTCACTCTTTTACGTATTTTACAAATGTCCAAGGCTCCAACACCTCTGTCCTTGATGAACTGGAATTCCCACTGAAACTTCCACTGGAGGAAATTATGCTCTTTCTACAAATGGTAGTAGCTGAGCACTGGCCGAGCAGAACAGCTGTTGTATTTTGTTTACTAAGTTGTTTGCATAGCAATGGTAGATTAAATAACATTCAGGTAAGCAGCCTATTGACATGTTATCAGATCCTACTATATCTTATCGTTAACATGAAACTGGCCTAGATTTACCCCATGTGACTTTGTATATTTACCTTGGATGTTGTATTAGGCGTTCGTTGTTAGCCTCCACTGCAGCTGGAGAGAACTTGACATCTTGGGTAGACCAGCATTCTCCTGGCAATTCTTGAACATTGTATTGATTATACAGTGTGACAAGGTTTTTAATTTAGTTGTTCAGGAAAGGGCTTGAAGTTAGCCTGGGTGACTCTAAGCTTTGGTATCCTTTACTTAGTAGGCAACCTTAGTATTCAGTGCAGCTTCATCCTGTGGCCATAATACAGCTACAGCCCACCACTCCACTCCCTCAAGGCACTGAGGAACATGCTGCTCGTTCAACCTTTCCAGTCACTTCTTTCAGACTTATCTGACGTAGAGAGATATTAAGAAGCAAGAGTGAGAATGGACAAAGAGCGGGATCAAGACAAGTGAGTTCAGATTTGGAGGCTTTGGGATAAGAATTTAGAGAAAAATGTTTTTTAGCTGAGAAACTCAAAAAACTTAACCTTTGGAGGTAGAGAATGTGCAGTGAAACCCAGTAAAGCATTTGACACTGTCTCCCACAGCATCCTCGTAGATAAGCTGATAAAGTATGGGTTTGGTGATCAGGTAGTGGGGTGGATCAAGAACTGGTTGAAGGNAAGGGCTTGAAGTTAGCCTGGGTGACTCTAAGCTTTGGTATCCTTTACTTAGTAGGCAACCTTAGTATTCAGTGCAGCTTCATCCTGTGGCCATAATACAGCTACAGCCCACCACTCCACTCCCTCAAGGCACTGAGGAACATGCTGCTCGTTCAACCTTTCCAGTCACTTCTTTCAGACTTATCTGACGTAGAGAGATATTAAGAAGCAAGAGTGAGAATGGACAAAGAGCGGGATCAAGACAAGTGAGTTCAGATTTGGAGGCTTTGGGATAAGAATTTAGAGAAAAATGTTTTTTAGCTGAGAAACTCAAAAAACTTAACCTTTGGAGGTAGAGAATGTGCAGTGAAACCCTTTATATTGTATGCTCGCCTATACACTAGAGTAGTTTCTCCACTTCCAAAGCATCAATAAATAATGGAACTTACTTAGTAATAGCATTGCTTTTCAGAAAGTTATTTCATGTAAGTAGACTAATATTTATCTGTTTCTTCTATATTCTGACTGTGACACCTACAGGCCAGAGGAGAGCTGTGCAAAAGAGTGAAAATTAGTTTTAGTAAAACAAAACAAAACATTTTCTTGCCCCTTCCATTGCGAGAAAAGATATTTATAATGAGGCATATACCACTTGCCTTACTGAGCTAAAAACAACTAAATTCACATGCTTTTCTTCTTTTATTTTAAAGGGGAGTAAACAACTGCTTTCCTAAATATCTCCAAGGATATATTTAAAGGCATAGCTGTAGATCAGTGAGAAACAACTTCACAGAAGGATTGTGTAATTCCTGAAAAGTCTGTTCACTCTGAATAGCTACAGTGTTTCATACAATAATGCAAACATATTAAAATATATTACTTTTCACTAATGGCTATTGAAAAATTACTGCTTGAAGAGAGTTGTGACAGTTTCTATCTTCCTCAAATTGAAAGAGGTCAGGAAAAGAGGAGTGTTTGTAACAGGGCAAGGGATGCTGTAATTTCTGTTTGCCACTAGGTCCCACAAAAACAATGAATTTGAGTTGCCTTGGGCTGGTGAGACTTGGTGCCTTACCCAGATGTGATGACAGCTTCAGCAGTGACTCTACAAAATGAAAACTTGTTCAGGAGGACTTGGATGCATGGGGAAGGGAGGAAAGCTGCTAATACAGAATCTAGAAATAGAAAAGGCCTGGCAAAATTTTATCTCCTGAAGGCCAGATTCATCTTTTTCAGAAATGTCACCACTCTATTCTTCTGTGAGCTCCTTAAACATGTGTCACATTACGGGGGACACTACTTGGCCGATACAGTACATGTAACAGCTTGAACAGAAAAGATCAATTTCAATTAACACCAACCTCTATCTGCTTTTCTGCTCTTAATATTGTACAGTACAGACATACAACTGTCTTACTCGATCGTCAGATCTGCTGTCCATACTTCAGATACACCAACACTTTTGCCCTTATTGTTGTGCACAGCAAAATATCTGGTTTCTGTTTTCAGTGTTTCCAAATCTCCCAGTCTTTGCTTGCTTTGTCCCTCCTTCTTTCCTTTCATAGAACAGCTTGATTCTTCCTAGGTACCCCTGAGTACTTCCCAATGGGAAGAACAGTATCCTGGGTGAGAAATTAGGAAGTTTATTTTAACCTACTCTGCAAAAGAAGTGAAAACTCCAGCCAAGGTTCTATTTATTTTAGTGGAAGGCTTCTAACCATTGTTGTTAATACTGCCATTACCAACTGACTTAAGAAGACAGATTTAGAGGTTATTCAATATCTTTCATTACCAATTCCATCTACCATCTCCTCTGATCCCTCTGGATTTAATTCAGTTTACCAGAAAACAATTTTCCTCTCATAGTCTATATGAAGCAATTGGGCCCCTTGCCTCCTGTTCTTCACTGTTAAACTTCAACAAAGTGCTGTGATGTAACTAATTCTTGTTTGCTTGTCTCTTTTTGAGACGGTGGTCTATGGTTCCAAACTCTATTTTAGCTTTCCTTCAGCAACATGCCTCAAGACTTACTGATTCACAGTTGAAGGAAAATAACTCAGTTAGCTTCATGACAGAAACAGAAGGACTTACATAATTAGTACTTGTGTGTCACAGATTTATCTAAGGATATTTTTTGTTCTTATTCTCCCTATATATTCATGGATCTGTACTAGATATATTTTCATTTGACTTTGCATGAAGAGGATATCTGATTACTAGCTGAATTTTGCAAGATTAACAGATCCAGGAATTTACAGAAAGATTATCAGGTTATTTTATAGCAAGATGTTCTTTTCCTGGAAATTTGTCAAAAGCTTTTCTGGAATTTATTGTGGGAAAACTCTTCCTTGAGGATGTATGACCTAATTCCTGTTCATAAAACTTCAGCTGTTAAAGACCAAAAAGACTATTCTATTATTTGAAATTACGAAAGATTTCTCATGGGCTCCAAAATCTTTCTGTGCCTTTCCTAATCCAAGAAGGGATTCAAGGAGAGGGAAGGGAGGGTGGGAGATCAATATCACCCAAACAATACCATAATGTCAGTGTCCCTCCCTGGAAACCAGGGGCCAAGATTTGTTTCTCATACAAGAAGCCAGTTTATAACACTGATTTTTGCAACACTCAACACCAGTGAGGATTGAACCTGGACCCAGTGGATCTAACACAAACCAGTCTACCAGTCTGAGGAGGAGGGAGTGAAAGGGTTAGGCAGATATTGCTTCTAGTACTGATCCTATAGTATGCTTATAATACAGTGTTAGGCATTCTGGACTTCTCCCCTTAAATGTCTCAGGCAATGAGATTTTAATGGCTTGTTTAGAAGAAGTCTTGCTACTATAAAAGTTTCCTTAGAAACTGGCCTACTTTAGCTTTTTTCCTAACCTTAAATCCCCAGATCTGAGACTAGGAACACAGCAAGATATGCATTTTGGTTGAAGGTCTTATCCCTAGAACCAGAATCCAGATCAGTTCAGGCTTTTCTCTTAAACTATTATTTGTAATCATAATCTGCTTTCTTTACCCTTGGCAATCACTTGCCTTCTGTGATGTTTAATATTGCTCAATTTCTTCTTTCATTTATAGAGCATCTTCATCATGCAGACACTCAAACCTGAGACTAAAAAAAAATATTCCTAAGAAATACTATGACAAATAAAGGCCATCTGGTAGGCATAAACATAAATGAGATGCAAACCAAAAATCTCAATAAACACTGAATCACCATCAATCTAGCACACATGCAAAGTCCCAAAACAACAGAATTATTTTGCAGTGAGTAATGTCTTGCCAGTGGGGTACTATGCTCAGTGTGATTAATTTTCACAGTCTAATGAATTCCCCCCACCAAAAAAAAAAAGCCAGTTCAAATTTATTTTGCAGTATCAGCCTTAAATTTCGTTCATTCATTTACTCTAAAGTACATTTGTTGCAATTTTTATCTATGGCACTGTACTGGGAAACGTGTTTCATGTGCATACACAAGTTCTGGGTATTTTAGCTTCAGAATTTGTAAAGCTCCTGACTTTCTGTTACAGAGGGTGAAAATGTGTACAGCAGGAACACAGTGACATGGCTGAGGTCAGACCACTACTTCTGATCCATTTAAGAAGGAGTAACACATCAATTACCCACAAATGTTTGACTGACAGTTCTTTTTGTCACAGACAAAAAATGCTGCTGAACAACCCATGCCTTACAATTAAACACCAAGGGCTGGCCTGTGCCCTGCACTTGGCTGGGGCACACAAGTTGAAACCCTGCCTACCAAGTCAGTCAATTGTTGAATCATTGTCAGCAAAGCCAGAGTTTCACTCAAGGCTCACACCTTGCTATCACACCCTGCTGCCCAAAAACAGGGCATGAGAGCTCCTGGAGGGATGACCTGGACTTCTTGCAAATCTGCTGACAGCTACCTGAACACCAAAGAAAGGGTTTAGTCTCACTTCAAGGAATCTTTCTTTTTTCCATTCCTCATAGTCATCTCAAATAAATAATGATTTATCCACTGTTCTTCCACTTTCTCTCAATGCTAATGACTGTGAAGAAAAACTTCAAAATGAAGAGTTTAAAACAAAGCAAGCCCATGTAACTGCCTTCACAGGTGTACACAGACCAAACAGGGGAATGGAGATAACTCGAGGAGCGTTTCCAATTACAGAGATTTTTCAATTATTTATTGATATTTAATGAATGAGTGATACATGCTGTTACATTATTTAGTAGCAGAGTGCTCTTTTGAAGGGCTTTAGACTGTAGATAATTTTACACCGTACCTCTACTTTTCTTTTTTAAAGTACTAAATACTTAGGAAATGTCCACTGAATGGAATAGAAAAAAAAGCATAGAATCATAGAATCACTCTGGTTGAAAAAGACCTTCAAGATCATCGAGCCTAACCATCAACCCAGGACTGCAAAGTCCACCAGTAAACCACGTCCCCAAGGGCCAAATCCAAATGTTCTCTGAATACCTCCAGGGATGGTGACTCCACCACCTCCCTGGGCAGCCTGTTCCAATGCCTGACCACCCTGTCTGTAAAAATATTTTTCCTAATATCCAGCCTGAACTTCCCCTTGTGCAACTTGAGGCCATTCCCTCTTGTCCTGCATCTACCATCTACCGCAGTTTTTTGATTGGGTTCAGCTGACTCCTAACCAGTTCCCAACACAGGATCTAAGCCCACAGTAGAAGCTGAGCCTGTCCTTCCAATTAGCCAGATGCATGGTGAAGTATTAGGACCTTTTCTAAGTTCTCAGCTACAGAAGCTACAATAAACTTGCTTCAGCTGATGAATGGCTCTGCTCTCCCCAGAAGTCAGTCCCCATGCTGGTATGCTGTGTAGCATTGATGTGGCATAGGATGTGAAATCCCACTGGTGGATGCCTCGAGCCTTTGCCATATTTTTTAACACATTTTAGAAATGGGGTGAGTTATAAGTGCAGAATACATTCATAGTTTCTTAGTGGTTATCCTAGAGTCCGTAATCATCTTATTCCACCACTCCATCCCTACCACAGCTGAGCTCTGTGGCTATGGGGTCCCAACAGGTAACAACTCCTGTCATACAAATGTCAGAGATAAATCTAGGAGAGGATTTGTCCCATGCACAGAAGAGAGCTATCAGAGAGCCAGGTTTTGGGGGATTATTTCCGCACACAGTCTGCACTATGCTAAAAGGAGCATTAGGGTTGTTGTGTGTTCAGTATCAAAAAATATCTTCTGTAGCACAGTATTTCCTAATACGTTACCACAACCTCCTCCCAACACTTTTCCCCAAAAAACTGCATTAACATGGAGGCTACATTCTATGTGCTATCATTATTCCTATTCTCTACAGGCAATATTTGCTTTATACCCCCAAATGAGGCAAGATTTTCCCAAATCTGCCTCCTTGCCCTCTTTATTTCATGTCACACCAGTTCTTCTGCCCGAATTTCCAAACACTTCTTGGGCCTTATTCTTGCCAAAGGACTGGTGGGTACCAGTGACCCTTCACTATTCTGAGCAATTTCTTTTTCCCCTCGTTGCCTGTGTGTTTGCACACTGCATGCTATTGATGCACATGCACCCCAGTCTCTGATTAGAGCTGGTTGACTCAATTCTTACAAATTAATGCATCACAGGAATTCTCATCCTTCAGTATTAAAATAAATTATTCACATCCTTTACAAAATGAGCAGTTTTATTGCTGCTGATTAAATAATATGCCTAAAATACATTGTTTGCAGTATTTTTGCCCATCAATCATTTCATGAATTATTCACAAATACTTGTATTATGCTGTCTCTGGCACAGGTTAATTTGAGTCAGAGAGGCAGATAAATATCCTCTTAACATATTCTCGTGGACTGGGAGATGGGGGAGGTGTTGTGGGTTGCTTGCTGTGGATGTTGTGAGAAATACCCACAAGCTAAAAAAGAAAAAAAAGAAAATATAGATAAAAGAAAAATACTAAGGTAAGATGCTTGTGATTCCAACTACAGTGTGTTTTCTTCCTTCCTTCCTTCCTTCCTTCCTTCCTTCCTTCCTTCCTTCCTTCCTTCCTTCCCTTCTTTTCCTTCCTTTCCTTCCTTTCCTTCCCTTCTTTCTTTCTGAGAGGGAAGGTGCTGAGGTTCAGCAATGAATTTGCTGTACCCTGAATCCAGACTGAATCTCCAGGAGAGGGAGACAATGAATAGGCCAGTAGGAAGGATTGAACACTGATGTCAATTAAACCAAAACCATGAAAGAAATTACGAGTTTCAGTGGTTGTTCTTCATAGCTACTTCAGTTTGGTATGAAAGGGAATGCTTCCCTTTTATTGCAATAGTAAATTCCAGAGCACAGAGAGAGAGAATATTGGCATTTCAATCAGGGCAGCTTCACACACGCGCGCACAGCCCACTCAACTCTGTGTTGAAAGCTTTATGAAAGAAAGCCTGTAGGATATCCAAGAGATTACTTACAAGATTCTAAGGGATGGATTTTTACGAAATCCTTATAATATAGCCTGGTGCCCTTGTTGTAGTGAATTTGAAATATGCCCCTGAGCTCCTCAGAGTCTGCAGACAACGTTCATCGGTATCAGCGTGCACATGCATACCTACATTTATTACAACAAACACACATAGGCTTGTTTCAAATACAAAGATAAGGTGTCAATCGTTGGGATTTTAAAAAATCAAGGGAGTTTGTAGGGACTACTATTAATTTTCATTGCCCCATCAGTCATCCAGGAAACAAGGTTTGTCTGTGTTGCTTTAGCTTCTGAATAGAGAAAGCAGCCGCTGCACAGGAATATGCAGGTAGGAGTGGCAGAAAAAACAAGCATTTACGTTTTCAGGTAATCACAGGCTACACTATCTTATGTCTTCATGTATTCTGAGAATTTTCTTGAGAAACTAATATGGCATGGGGGTAAAATGTAGCCCTCAGCACATTAGGAAAACATTTATACACTACCTTCTTGCTCGCTAGAAAAAAAAGGGACCTATTCCACATGTGCTAAGATGATTCTCAGAGGACCTGCAGATTTTCCTTGGCCAAATTATTAAATCACAGTCTCTTCAATAAACTGGAAATGCCTTTGCCAAACATTGTGATAAAAGGTGTTCTTCAATGGAATATTGTAGTTCACAAATAGGAAAAAAAATATTGAGGTTATTCAGAATAAGACCCTAAAATGTGAAATTTTAATTCCTGGGAACAGAACTAACAGTTAATTTCAGTTTATACCATGCTTATAAATAACAGGAATAGACCCTGATACTAATATCCCACAGACACGTGATACTCTAAAACCTTGCACTATACAACATGATCAGTTTGGAACTGCTACACAATCAAAATTATAACACAGTTCCTAATTTGAGATGTATTTTTCACCTCAGTTGAACTATCCAAACAAAGCTATTGCAGAGAAATAGGTTTCTCAGAGGAATTGGTATCCGTATGGGAGTTAGAGAAATGACTGGAATCTGGGTTTAGGAAGAAATAAAATGAAGTAGCCCATTTCTATAGAGAGCTTTTTGCCATCTCTGTGCACAAACTGCCTCAAATCAGCTTCCCTTACATTTCGTCTCCTGTAACTTAGAGCAGCTGTCACATTGCCACGGAATTTGATTCCCAGCCTTTGGGTGGTGTTGAGCTCATTCTGATTTTGCTATGTAATTGCTGCATTGCTGGTAAAATAGTTTAGTCACAATTAGTCAGCTGATGCATTGAGTCAGTGGCAACATACAATGTGTGGTTTTGCTGAAGGTGTGACCTCATTTATTTCACAAAACAGAAGGACAGTTTGCAGCTCTTTTTTTTTCCTAGGTCTTTGAAGACTTTGAAGTTCTTTATTGCTATTTAAAATACAAGCCAAGCCTGCCTGATGTATCCCACTGAGCCACTCCACACATTGCAGCTTCTGGATGAGCAAAGAAAGGCAGCTTCAGACTTGGAATGTATCATATGATTACTCTGAAGTCAGGAACTGAGCTTGTAATATGACCACTGCTGTTTCAGTTTTCTTAAAGATCTAGCAAGTCTTCTGCTGCTGAAAATTTGATGAGAAAGTTCACCTTCTCTGTGATCCTGCATGCTGAGGACTGCATTACCCTGAGTGCAAACCCACACAAATCAATAATACCTGAATAGCAACATGCTTCTCAGCATAAGCCAGGGTGACAGATAATTCAATGAAAAAAAGTACCTAATGTTACTTGTTTAGCTGGCTGTGTATTGTTGGGTCAGATGAACTGTATTTGTTTGCTCCTGGACAAAACACAATGGCAAAGTATAGGCAGGTAACTGCATGTAAATTTAAGTCCTGTGAAATAAATTTGAAGGAACTATGAGTTACCATGCTCAGTCTTTTCCAGACTAGTGAGTAATATTCAGGACATGCCACATGAAATGCTTTGTGTGGTTTAAATGTCAAATCCCCTGTTCTGTTAGCTGCACAGCACCTGCAATTGCTGCTGAAGAGAGCACCTTCCACTGACACCAATGATAATTGTGAAAGATGAGAGTATCTGTGCTTACAGGTCTGAGAAAGTAACCCAGGGAAGTGGCAGGATTGCATTCAAAGGAAGGCAGGAGAATAGATTCCTCAGCATTTAGCTGCATGCCAACACCTCCAGGTGCCTGAGCATAACTGTAAAGCAAAGTGGTACTTGCTCTTGCAGTGTTGTCTAAGCGGATAGGACTAAGAATGGAAGAGAGGAGATAGGAGAAGGGAAAGAAGTCACTGCTCAACTGCCCTGCCAGGGGTGGTGCAGTAACATCTAATCCCCCACCAGGCTGTGGCAACAGTCACGGGGTAAAAAGGGGCAAAAGGGGCAAAAACGTTTTGCCGTGCCCAGCACTACGGTGCCCTGGGCAACTGCTCTGCCCCACCTAGCAGAGCCCTCCCCACAGGGCTTTGGCAGCAAGTTACAGGTGCCAGTGGCTCTGCAGGGGGCTACAGCTCCCTGTGGGAGGGAGCCAGCCCTAGTGCATATCTGGGTCCCAAGAGGCCCAGTGGTGCCAGCTCTCATTATTCCAGAGCTGAGGATATGAATTGCCCAGCAGCCTTTGTGCTAGCACAGCCACCCAAGCACTTGAATGCTGCAGGCATGGCACACATGCTGTATGGGAGTTGTTCACAAGCCACACACAATTCAAAAGCCACCATTTAACCACCATTGTCATAACCTCAACCTTTCAGAAACTCTGCACTGTCACTGAAACAGTTGTTTTCTCGTGGTTTCAGGTGCCAAAGAAATCAGTGCACTCCACAAGTTTTATGCCTTCTAGCAGTTTTACTCACTCCAGACAATCGGATCAGCATTGTACAGCTGCTATTCCTGCAGTTTTTCATCATTTGCCTGAGTTTATACAAGGGGTAAGACAGAGACAGCAATTCGTCTCTTAGCCACAGGAACAGAGCTGGCATTTCTCTCCTGTTGAAGCCATGTAAGTGTGATAAAAAGTCTGTGCTGTTTGACTAGAGATGCAATTCACTGGGCAAACTCCTAAGTCGAATACAGCATTCCCCTTGGACCAATTACATTCACAGTAATTATTTGCATATGATGATCAATTATTATACAAACAACAAAGGCAGCTCTGCATCAAAAAATGTAACCCAATAAGGTAGAAAACCCTTATTGCAGGATATCTGAGTCACAGAGCTACAGGGTCCTGATTTATTGATGATACAAAACCAGCCAGACTCATCACTCATTACAATCTCAGCAGACACATGATTCAGCTGCACAACTAAAATGTAGAACTTATTACATTTTGTCGTCCTTATTGACATAAACTTTTTCTGTTCATGTGGAATTTCACACTGTAAAAAGCTCACTGTCAACAGATTGAAGACAATTAGGGATATTCCTTCCTTGCTTCTCTGTTGTATATTCTAAAAAGGACAGTGTAGTCCCACATCACACTCTGTTCTGTCAGCACTAATCTGGAGCTGGAATGTGTATGTAGCTCATTTTGATCTCAGCCATACCATCTTTTTTGATATGCTGGAGTTTTTATTGAAGTTCCAGAATGAAAAGATGGACTACATCTGGGGACAACAAATTTCACTCATTTGAAGAGCAAACCAAGGAAAATGACAGACAGAAGGGAACTGTGCTGGTGTTAATAAACTGTACCTGCTGTCTGCTTAGAAAGCAGCAATTCAGAGTACAGTTTTTCAGACTGCAAGCCTGGCTTCTCTGGGGATGTTCAAAGCAAGCCTGGGGAAAGCAGGGGGAAAAAAATATTCCTTTGCTTAACTACTTCCACTTCCAATTCAGTACAAGCCAAACTGCTGGCAGTACACAGAATATTCAGGAAAGGTTTCATTTTTTTGCCAGGATTCGAAACGGTAATGATTCTGCAAGTAGGAAAACTGCCCTGTTGTATTTAACTATCAAAGTTCTGTGCTTTGGTAATACAGAGGAAGGAAGAGGCAGAAAATTAATGCCAAAATGGTTATTAAGATTCCTGTGGTGTTTTGAAGTGAATGTTAGATGTTTACCCTCGATATATTAATAAATTTCTAGCTCTTCTCTATATTTTTCCATTTTCTTCTGACATTAAATGAGACATCTAGACCCAAAGCATTGTGTAATATTATCATATATTATTATAGAAGAGACAACTGATTTCACAAAATCAGGGAAGTGATTCCTATGTATTACTTACCTTCATCACAAGAAGGTGATAGGGCTTCACTAGTAAATTGCCTTAATATCCTGAATGAGAGATGTTACAGGAAAACACAGAAATGTATGTTTATTACCATGCCCTGGTAATAATCATTGATTCTAGAGGTTTATTTTAACCCTCTTGTTTAATTTAGGGTCATTATAGTCTTCTGTGCTGTGAGCTGCAATATTTAGAACCATAAGCCTATGACCTTGCAGTTAACTGTCAGCTCACCGTTTCCTTCTCCATGGTAGGTCTGGAAGCAAAGGATTTAAGCACTGGAGGCCAATGTATTATTATTGCAACACTCACCCAGCAGTAGACAACACCACCACCCCTTGCACAAAGGAAAAACTGCACTGAGAGCCCAAGATCAAGACAGAGACACAGGCTGCATGTGAGCATGCATACGTCTGTCTTGTTGCTGTTGTAGGCAGTCCTACCAAGGCCCTGTTACTCACCATATTCAAGGAAAACAGTCTAGAATCTGACCAGGCAGTAGAGCCAAGTACCTGGACAAAACTACAGACCTGACCATAGGCAGAATACGTGTTTTGGAAGGGACTTGTGGCTTAAGGCTCTTCAGAAACTGTGCAGTGTTTGGTGACAATGCATACACCATCTTTATTAAATATTGATGGTTTTAACTCTCCTCCCGTTTCAGTAGATCACTATTTTCCATTATGTTTTAGTCTTGTTTACTACAGAAAACAAGTGAACAGTGATTTTAGTGTTCTTGAAATTCATCCAAATACCATTTAATTTCTTAAAAGGATTATGTTAGTACCAAAATTAGAGCCCATGAAAGATGGTTCTGTCAGTCCATGACAATGACCATTGCATGAGTGGAGAATAACTTATGATATAAATAGTCCTCTGCCCTGGGCCCTTCACAAGCCTTAGCTCAACTCTGCCAGAGACGGCAATAGAAACTGTCCTCATGAGAAAAAAGCTTGAAATCTTGAGGTGTCTGTGTGCATTATCACGAAATCCATTGAATGCTCCTGACAGTTTGGGTTTGAGGCACTGATGACTGAAAGACGGGAGTGTGTAATAATGATCTGACTGGGAGCAATGCTTTATCTGAAGCATTATGTGCAGTAATTAAGGTGTAAAGGACCAGCCCGTGCCACTGTGTTCATATATTTCACTTTTGGCAGCCACTCATAGAATCACAGAATCACTTGAGTTGGAAGGGATCTTAAAGGTCATCTAGTCCAACTGCCCTGCCATGGACAGGGACATCCCCCACTAGACCAGGTTGCTCAGGGCCCCATCCAACCTGACCTTGAATGTCCCCAGGGATGGGGAATCCACCACCTCTCTGGGCAACCAGCGGCAGTGTTTAACCACCCTCATGGTGAAAAACTTCTTCGTTATGTCTAACCTAAATCCACCCTCCTTCAGTTTAAAACCATTACCCCTCATTCTACCACAACAGGCTCTCCTAAAAAGCCTGTCCCCATCCTCCTTATAGTCCCCGTTCAGGTATTGAAAGGCTGCAATGAGGACTCCTTGGAGCTTTCTTTTCTCCAGGCTGAACACCCCCAACTCTCAGCCTCTCCTCATAGCACAGGTGTTCCAGGCTTCTGATCATTTTTGTGGCCCTTGTCCGGACTCATTCCAACAGCTCCATGTCCTTCCTGTGCTGAGGGCTCCAGAAGACTTAGGTGTGGAAAACATCCACACCCTGAGGCACTGCGCCTCACCTTCAAGCCCTGCCAGCAGCTCTGTCAAGGCCATGAGCTGCACTTCATATCCCAACAACGCCGCTCTACGTATGCAATTTCATTCCCCAAATTACCCACCACAATACTAAGGGAAAGGGGTGAGAATATGAGCTTTCTTCATTGATTCTCATGGGTATAAGGACTTCTCTTCAACAAACATCTGTGTGAAATGATCAGCTTTGGAAAACATAAGACATTTAAACCAAGATAATGTGAATTGGGGAAGCTCACAATGACTCTGAGCCATGACCTGTGCATCTTTTCCAGAAAAGCAAGAAGGGACAGAGTGCAAGATGATGAGCGAAGGGTTAACCCATGTTTAGTAATGCCATTATGACTGGTCATGAGGGGTCACGAGTTTCTGTTGCTAGAATGCCTTTCTGTGGCTGTGTGTTTGTGCATACAGGCTATATTCAGCATTGTTGCCTGTTTAAAAAAATGGCAGAGCTCGCTAAATAAGTGATAGAACCGGGCTAGGAAATGAGCAGTCATGGACATGTATAGTAACTGCTGAGGAACAGATACACACAGTTCTGGCCATCCAGAGGCACGAGTGTCATCCCCTGCCACACCAGTTTCTAGACAGATTTGGGTTACTTGCCCACTCATACCTCAGCATGCAACCAGCAGAGAGCATCCAAGAAGGGTCACAAGCAGGAGGACCGGCTGGCTCTGCAAAACAAAAGGGACAAGAGGAATGAGAGTGCTGTGGCTGTGTGAGTTACAACACGTGATCCTTCATCACTCAGGTACCTGCGGTGTGAGAACAGGCTCTGCTGGCATTGGTGGCAGTGTCCCTAACCCTGCTGTAATGAGACTCACCAGCCATGGCTGGGACAAGAGATGGGACACCTGGCAGTCTACTATTGTCCCAAAATGGGGTTCATTTGCCTGTTGTGCAAGCCAATGGCACACAGAGGCCAAGTATTTGCATTTTATTAACAATTCTGCACAGAAAGGGGTGCCTGGGCGTATTGCAGCAAAGACAGCACACACAGCACTGGAAGAGTCATGTAGTTATACCTTATAAATTAACATATTTATCATATTCATTGTTCACTAGGTTTATACTGGTGTTTACAATCCCTCATCTTAAAGCTGATTAGTGTAGAATATCCCCACCTTCATTTGAAGGTGTAGTGCCTTTAATTTTACTGCACAAGCTCAGTGGGTGAGGGTCTTCAAGCAGAGGTGGGCATCTTAATTTCTGGAGGTGTAGTTTTCATATTACAATTAGTCACGTTCACCTAAAGGGCACATTTTTAGCTGATTCATGTGGTACAGCCAAGCTTCTTGGGCAATCAGCCCACAAAAGGTTCCAGTACCTGGGTTTAGGCCTGTTTGTTCCTTCTCTTCCATTGTCTGGTCAAGAGGTGATTTTTCTTGAGTTATTTAAGAATTGCATCTCTGAAGATTTTGACATCAGTGCCATGGCCAGCGCAGTAAATGAGGAATTGGCCTCTCCAGATGAGGAGCAAATGGATGAGAGGATGAGAGGAAACAGCCTTAAATTGCAGCCAGGGAGATTCAAATTGGACATCAGGAAAAATTTCTTCCCTGTGAGGGTGATTGGGTATTGGAATAGGTTGTGCAGGGAGGTGGTGGAGTCACCATCCCTGGAGGTGTTCAAGAGGCGTCTGGATGTGGCGCTGGGTGATGTGGGTGAGTGGGGATGGGGGTAGGGGTTGGACTGGGTGATCTTGAAGGTATCTTCCAACCTCGCTGATTCCATGATTCTGTGATTCTGTGATAAATGTGCCCCCTCCCATGGACCTGCAGGAGCACTCTGTGCCCGAGGGCCTTTACAGACCTTGGCAATCTGGAGCAGTGCACAGCTTGAATTCCAGGTTGATGTGCAGTGTGTTTATGAAGATGAAGCAACTTTAAACATGTGCTCATAGCCAAATGAAGCGTGCACCAAGAAAAGCACATTATTGTACTGTATTTATGAATATTACTGTTTTTTCTGGTGGAAGCAAGGAATGAAACACTTGACTGCTGCTGGCATCCTTCATATTCAAAGGTGTTCATTCTTGTACTGCCTGAACCTTGCAGAGGACAGCCTGAGAGCCTGACACACAGGGACCTTGAGGATTCAGAAGGCAACAAGGCAGATTTTTTTTATTTATTCCAGAATTCATGACTGAAAACGGGGCACCTCCGTGCTGCAGGAAACGTGCTCCCCCAGGGTCGGCCTGTGGAAGGTCTGGGGCAGCCACACGCCCCTCGCTCTGGAGAGCCAGGACAGTGACTCAGGTAAAGGTTTTGCGTCTGGGGAAGAACAACCCCATGCACCAGTACAGGCTGGGGGCTGACCTGCTGGAGAGCAGTGTAGGAGAAAGGGACCTGAGGGTCCTGGTGGACACGAAAATGACCATGAGCCAGCAATGTGCCCTTGTGGCCAAGAAGGCCAATGGCATCCTGGGGTGCATTAGAAAGGGGGTGGTCAGTAGGTCGAGAGAGGTTCTCCTCCCCCTCTATTCTGCCTTGGTGAGGCCACATCTGGAGTATTGTGTCCAGTTCTGGGCCCCACAGTTCAAGAAGGACATGGAACTGCTTGAGAGAGTCCAGCGCAGAGCCACTAAGATGATGAAGGGAGTGGAACATCTCCCTTATGAGGAGAGGCTGAGGGAGCTGGGGCTCTTTAGCTTGGAGAAAAGGAGGCTGAGGGGTGACCTCATCCATGGTTACAAATATGTAAAGGGTGAGTGTCAGGATGATGGAGCCAAGCTTTTTACAGTGACGACCAATGATAGGACAAGGGGCAATGG
>VZRW01001496.1:1353-12706 GCA_013398125.1 Aegotheles bennettii
ACCAGGGATGGACACTCAGGGGGTCCCCGGTGTCACTCTGAACCAGGGATGGACACTCAAGGGAGGATTCCATGTGTGCCACAGTGGTTGGTAACCAGTGAGCCTGGCAGGTGGGCTGTCACATCCCTAAGGAGCTCCGTGTTGGGGTGCTTCTCCCTCTGTCCTGCTTCAGGCACCGTGCTGAGGACACGGGTTGTCCATCAGTCACAGCACTGCAGCTCGGCAGTGAATCCATACAGGAGTTATGGGGGGAGAAGGCCAAAAGGACCTGAAGGCTGGAGATATTCAACCCACATCCATGTGGCAAAGGGTGCCTGAGGGCTGGGGTTGGTGGAAAGCCTCAGTGGTGCCTTAGGTCTTGGGCAATCTTCATCTAAGAGGTAGTGCAACGTATGGCTGCATTTTAAGGCAAATACAAGAAAAAAGCACAGAAATGTGTTGGTGAGAAGGAAATTGCACGTTGATTTGTAGCTGTGGTGACCCAACATGAGAAATTCTTCAGGAAAAAAAAAGGAAGAACTTTGTCACTGTCAGAGTGCCAGAGCACTGGGCCAGGCTGCCCAGAGAGGCTGTGGAGTCTCCTTGGCTGGAGACATTCAAACCCCAACTGGGTGCATTCCTGTGTGCATTCCTGTCTCTGGGTGCTCCTGCTCTGGCAGGGGGGTTGGACTGGGGGAGCTTTCGAGGTCCCTTCCAACCCCTAACATTTTGTGATAGATAGTGATGTTCCTTTAATTATTTCAAATGAAGTTATTTGAGAAACTAAAGTCTTTTTCTGTGCATCTTCCTACCTAGGGAAACTGCCTTTCTGTGCCATGGGTGTGAGCTCTGTGATCCATCCGAAGAACCCCCATGTTCCAACCATGCACTTCAACTACAGATACTTTGAAATTGAGGAAGCAGATGGTAAGAACCCTTATCTAGCAGAGCACTGGACCTTGTGATGGTGTCATGGTCGAGAGGCTCAGAGTTTTCTTTCAATGATTTTCCCAGAGCGTTTCTGGATCATTTGGATAGAAACTGATCATTTCTAGGCAATTACTTCCCTGGATTTATTTGGTGTTATTTATTATAGCACCTTATTAAAGGTGTTCCCTTTCTTTGGCACGTGGTAAAATGTTTCTGGATTTTTGAAATCCATGTGCTCACAAATCTGCTTGTGAAATTGATACCCTGTGGTCAAGGTCAGCAGTCTGAAATACCAAACAAATGGTTTTCAGTGCTTTGAAATTTGTTTCATGTTTTCCATAAGTCACTGGTTGCGTTGTGCTGCCTTGAATTCAGATTTTTCATGTTTAGGAACACCACTGAGTAACGATTCTGTTCCGTGCTGTAAAAGTAGTTGTTAGTTCTTGGTGAACCTCTGGCAATGTATTTCTGCTTGGAAGTTTACAAGGAAAACGTTGCTGCCTGCCTCTTTCCTACAGGGAACAAACAGTGGTGGTTTGGTGGTGGGACTGACCTCACACCAACCTACTTGAACGAAGAGGATGCTGTTCATTTTCACAAGACCCTGAAGGAAGCCTGTGACAAACACGATCTGAAGTTCTACCCCAAGTACAAAAAGTGGTAGGTGGGGAGAGATGCTCTTGGGTTCCTGCTGTGGGTGCATTGCCAGTTAAGTGTACTGTAGGACAGTAGGTTCTGCTGCCTTTTGAAAAGTATCAGCATACCCTAATGAAGAGCAGCAAATGCACACTGAGACGAAAGGTAGTCTAAAACAATCTCTTATTTACTGAGCTTTTCAAAAACAGAGGGCTGACAACTAGGATCCTAAGTCTATAGCCAGAATAAAACCCAAGCTGACTCCCTACAAGGCTTTGTAAGCCACAGACTTTACTGGGCAACTTAAGAAGTCCTGTTAGCCTCTGTTCTTAAACTAGGACAAGACTTTTGCCCTGTGGACTTGCATTAATTCTGCTTACAGTGAGCTCGTGGTGGTGAATGACTAGTGTGAGCTCTCATGCCAGCACTGCAGTTCTGACGATCCCATCCCAGTTTTGATGCTTTCGGTCTGACCTTCATAACTTCATTGGGTTTTTTTTTGCCAGGTAGGTGAAGGAACTTTGTCCTTCATGCAGAAGTTTCAATGGAGCTGTACTTTTTTTCCAGTACACGTTTACTGAGGGTTCAGCAGTGTATTCTTTGAAGCTGCAGACTTTGAATGTTCTTCCTGAGCTGAGAGATACAGGTGGTGGGATCCTCCACTGTTCAGTGGGGGCTTCCTGCTCTGTGTCTGATAATCCTATCTCCTACAAGCTGTGGTATCCAGGAAGGTGGGGTTACCCTTTTGTAAGCTACCAGGTCTTGTCTGAGGAGGGGAGATAAAGTGGGTGTTGTAGCTCTGGTGTGAAGCACTTAGTAAAGAAGCACATCTTACAACTTTAAGACTACACTCTTGTTCTCTGAGGAGTTTTTGCATGACAGTTCAGAGCACGTGCCTTAATAGTCAGGTTGGTTGCAGCATGAGGGGGCTAGTAATGCCAGCTGCAGGGGGTCGGAGAGGAGGAAACCTGTTCTTACTCTGAGGGCAGCTCAGGGGAGGACATGGACAAAGGCAGTTTCCTCAGTCCCAGCAAGAGTGTTTGCTGTAAGCAGCAGCAGCTCTCACTGCTGGAGCAGTGAGCTCCTTTGAGCTTTGCTCATTAGCATTGCCCCTTTTCTGACCTTTCTCCAACCTAAAGGCTCTTGTTATGTTCACCATGCAGTCTTCCTGTAAGACTTTTGTCAGGCTTGTTCTCTTTTGCATTTCTGACTCAGCCTTTTTTCCTATCGCTTCCTGCTGCTATTGAATAACAACTTCATCATCCCAGTGAATAAAAAAATCATGTAGGTTATCTGTTACATCTCCACATCTCTCCTGCTATGGCCATATATTGCTTGAGAACAGCAGCCATGGATGGATACACGCATGGAAAACCAGTCCTTAGGGAAGGCAGGGTTTCCTTGCCATTCATGGTTTCTGCTTCCTACCTTCCTTCCGTTTCTCCCCCACATGGAGACTTGCAGAGAGCATGGCTCCCCAAGCAAGATGGGTGTGGGTACAAAGCATCAGCTAATTTATAGTAATTGCACACCTACAAACCCCCAGCAAATACAAAAGATTAATTGCCTCCCTCTTGTAGGATAAGCTGCACTTACTCCTTCATCAGCTTGAACATGAGTCATGAAAAGCCACTGCTGGAATGACTCAGTCTTTCAAGTTTAACTGTTAAAAAGTCTTTTTCCAAGGAAGGCGGACTCACTTTTGGTTTTTCTCTAAGTGACAGTGGTTTTCTTACCTGGTCTTGGGTTTGTAGGTTCTTTTAGTCCTGATGCAGAGAACCAATTCTTTCCCTAGAATGGCAAAAAGAATAAAGAAATTATCTTCCAAGTTTATTTTGAGTTTATCTGAAAGCTGTGCAAATAATTTAGGATCTGTATATAATTCTGGGAATGGAATCCAGAAAGGGCTCTTGGGGTGAAGTTTTGGAATCAGGTGTCCCTCCTCCATGTAGAATAGGGGATATGGGTTGGATCACCCCACATGGAAGCACCTGCCACAGTGTTTGAGTGTTCAGTGACTCCACAGTGATGTGCAGCCTTCAGGGACTGCTTAACCCAAGCTTTTACCACAAGTGAACGCAGGAATGCCTTCCAGATGGTGCTGAACTGACTTTGCATCCATATTTCACTAGTGCCATCCTGTGCCACGTAACTTTTTGGAGTTCTGTTCATTTCTTTGAACATTATAGGCCATGTAAGTAATTGTCTGCTACCTTTCTAGGTGCGATGACTACTTCTATATCAAGCACCGTGGGGAGCGAAGAGGGATTGGAGGCATATTCTTTGATGACATGGACTCTCCCTCCAAGGAGGAAGTATTCCAGTTTGTGAAGAGTTGTGCCAAAGCTGTTGTGCCCTGTTACGTTCCCATTGTGAAAAGGCACTGCCATGACTCCTTCACACCAGAGGAAAAGCTATGGCAGCAGCTCCGAAGAGGACGGTGAGTACCGAAGGAGCAAAAGAATACATGGGAGGTGGAGTATGCTGGCAAGAAAAAAAATGATCCAAGTTCTTCATGGTTGCAGAGTTTCTGCCCTGTTGTGGTGTGGGCTACGATTGCCTAAGTGCTCTATGCCACAGTTTCTCTCCAACTCCTTCAAAAACCAAGAGAAGCTCCTGCTTTGTAACAGGCAAAGGGGTGGGTGTGTGCTTGGTGTCCTGAATCCTGCCCTCTCCTGCAGCCCAGTGATATGGGTGATAGGACTGCCCTGTGACATGAGGAGCATGAGGGTGAGGGAGTCAAGCTTTCTGTTCAGTAATGAAGCTGAGCTCCAGAAAGTCAGGGAATAGCTGTACCCAAGAGTACTTTCATATTTATTCCATCTGATCCTGAAGTGAGGACACAGTGAAGTCTTTGTAAAGGAACAAAGATACAGAGGGGTTTTGTTTTTCTGGTATGGTCCAAACTGACTGTAACTTAAAAGACCTAGGGGAATGCTTACTGACATGCACAACTGTTAATGTTGCAAAAGCTGAAGAACAGCTTTACTCCTTTCTCGGTGTCCTGTGATTGTGTAAGCACACAGAGAAATGAGAACACGTGCTTTGTGCAGAACGGGGGAGCCTTCAGTTCCTGCCTCTTCTGCAGGAAAATCTGAGAGGGGCATGGAGAGGGCACAAGCATTAAAGCTTAAAACTGTTACTCAAACAAGCATATATGCTTAATTTGGTGGGGCTGTTCCTAAGAGCATCGGGCTTTCAGGATCCCATCTGTGGATGGGATTTAGCAAACCTGCTAAAGGAGGAATAGCTTCTTTAAGCTGCAGCCAGGACCAGCTCGTGATGCCTGCTCATTTCCCTGGATCTGTTCACAGGTTATTGGGCTAGGCAAAGCTCTCCATTGCTGCAGATAGGTAAGAGCTACTCCCTTCCTGTACCTCAGTACTGGTTATGAAGATAACCCCTGGTGAATTGTCACCGCTGTGTTCCTGTGCTGGGGCAGAAAACTGTCTGTTCTGGCACGTGCAAGTCCTAGCCAGCACCCTGGAGCTGTTTGACTGCTGCTGCTTTCCAGATCTCCCCAAGAAGCAAAAAACCTTGTCCTGACCTTGCTGCTTACGTGTCCCTCAGCATGGAGGACTGCACAGTAGAGTTCTTCCTGTGGTCATTTCCAGTTCCTTTGAGGCTTCTTTCAATGTCTGACACCACCATACAAAAGACTACTGGCATAACCAAGCTAAACTTGGTGTTGACCTTGCCAGCAGGGTTGAGGCCTGGGAGGAGTAAGCTAGTATGGCATGATGCAGAGTGCTCTCCTTCCACAGTTTGTCTGCTCTGGTCTGTTAGCTGAGGTCATTACTTCCTGTGCTGTGTGGAGTAGCAAGACCACGCCTGCATTCCCCAAACCAGGGTTCATTCTGACACCCAACACAGCAGAAAGACAGGCTGGGTTTGTCTCATGTCTGCTGGTTGAAGCAAGAACAAGCAGCTTCTGAGAATAAACTTGTTTTTCTTTCGCATCTCTTCACTCCCCATAGGTATGTAGAGTTCAACTTGATTTATGACAGAGGTACAAAGTTTGGCCTCCTGACACCTGGATCAAGAATTGAAAGCATTCTCATGTCTCTGCCCCTGACTGCAAGGTAAGGGCATAGTTATGTGGACTTGCAGGTAGGCGCTGCTCTAACTAAAATACTTCACAGCATGAAATCAAAGCTCTGTCCTGGTATCCAGTCTCTCAAGAGTGGTTACTTGTGCCTGATACATACTTGTATCCCAACACATGCAGATGGTTCTCTGCTGCGCTCAGCCAGTTGCTAGTAATGTGTGGCCTAGCTATTTTCTGACACAAAAAGTGGTATTTTTTGTGCCTAGCACCTCTTGATAGATTTCTGCTCCTCGCTGCATGGTTTTTTGTTTAGTAGCTCTTTGAAGCCATGTCAGTGTCTGGTGGTCCTGGCGAGCCCATGTCAAGGAGCTCCACAGTTTAACTGTGTGTTGGGTGAAAAAGTGCCTCTTTGTTTTCCACTCACACACCCTGGCTTCATTTGGCTTTTCAGTGAGCAAATGGGTTCTCTTCCTGTTCATTTTCTAACAGCTCTTACTTTACAGGCTTCTGGTTTTTTCATTGTCTTGATTTCCAGCCTGACAAGTCCCCTTCTCAGTCTTTGTACTGTGGCTGTTCTGTACCTTCCACCACATTTGCCACTTTTCTGTAGGCTCTGGTTTTCTGTGCCCTTTCTGAACTGGAGATAAGGAACAGATAACACAAGCTACGTCTGTGTATTCGAGATGCAGGTGTACTGCTGACTCACGCAGTGGTGTTTCAGCTCGTTATACCTTTCATAATCCTAATGGGCTGTGTGCTGGTTCTGACTGCTGGCAAGCACTGAGCTGGCTTTTTCATAGAATTGTCACGATGCTGAGATCTTTTCTGGGCAATAAAAGTTAACTCAGTCTTTCAATGTGGATGTAACTTTTTTCTGAGCTCATCACTTTAGATCAATCAACAGTAAGTTTCATGTACCATTTTATTGCTCAGTTGCTTGGCTTGATATTAACATTTCAATTGCCTTTTTATGTTTTAAACTGTCTTGTTTAATCTTATCATATCAGCAAACTGTCATTTACTGTTTAATCCCTTTTCTGGGCTGCTTTTAGATAGGCTGAGTAGCACAGGTCCTATTAGGAATTTCGTAAGACTTCATTAGTGACCTCCCTCTGCCAGGAAAACCGACCTCTGCCCGCTGCCACTCAACCACGAGGGCAGTCAGTCCTGTTCTCACCATACAGCTTCATCCCACTGCCCTCCCCAGAGGTGTCCCTGCTGCTGTAGCATGGTCTTACCTTTTGATTTCATTGCTGGGATGATCTGGTTTTGCTTGTTTTCATCAACATAAGTAGCTTGTTTCACGGCATGAATGGGTCCTTTCTGGGGAAAAAATGGAAGAAGGTTACACCTGTCCCTCTGTGACTGCTGATGCTTTTCTTTCTCTGTCACGCCTCTCAATTGCCTCTTCAGTAAAAAGTGGTTTCTCATCAACTTTGTTTTTAAAACCAAGATCAACCAGGGCTTGTAGTGCTTCCAGTCCAGCTTCTGGAAAAACTTGCCCTGGGTGGCTGAGAATATTGCATCAGGATCAAATGATAACAATTTCCCTTAGGCCCTGTATCCTCACTCTGTCTTCTCTGGGTTCTTTTTTGGCTCATCTTCCCTGTGATACTAGTGTGTCACAAGAGACTGCTAGAAGATCTTTGCAAATAGACCTGCATGGATTGTGGGGTAGGGAGCCCTTTCTTCTTTCTTTGTTATTCCATCCTTTCCAGAAGATGGGAAGAGGACTGAGCTAACATTTCTCCTGTCTCCTCCAGTGATACTGTTTTTACTGAATGTAATGATTTGTAGCCATATCTGTCTACCTGACAAGAGAGTATCAACTGTGGATGTAGCTTTGCATCCTCAGAAAAGGCAACTCGAGTCTAAACAGAGCCTGGTGGGGGAGAGGTGGCCACCAGCTGGGCAGTCTGAGTGAGTTTTCCCTCTCCCTGCAGGTGGGAATACATGCACACCCCTCCAAAGAGCTCGAGAGAAGCAGAAATCCTGGAGGTGCTGCGCAATCCCAGAGACTGGGTGCACTGACACAGACCGTGGACAAGATGAATTGCTTACACTGAGCCACTGTGAAAGAACAGGAATGCCTGCAAACCAGCTCATGCAAACTCACTGCAGGGAGGTTTGCTACAGCTGTTTATGCTCTTACCCAGTGCCTTAATATTGCTACAGACTTGTTGTAACTTGCAAATACGTGAACTCATTCGTTAAGATGGATCATCTAATGTTATCACCCCCTGTCAATACTGCCTAGTGCAGGACCAGTGATACCCTCACAGGACTACTATGCATGCTTAAGAACTTCTTCAACCCAGCTGTTTGTCTGCGGACTGGTAAACCACTGTGAAGTGTTGTCCCAGTGGAATGAAAGCGTTTTCTGTGCCTAAATAGCATTGCTTACTCCTAGAAAATGTTGGGATGTCTTACAAATATTTTTTTGTGAAGAATAAAGGGAATATTGGGTATGCTTTTAAACTTTTCACACTGCTTTCAGGGAGTTGTGAAAAAGGTGGTACTTAACCACACGTATTTTGAGGGTATCCACATTAACTTTGGGGGTAGGAAGTGTTTTAAGATGTGCTGCGGTACCATGACTCAACTGGTCAGTAAATAGGAGATTCTGGGTTGGGGTCTGTCTCACCTGAGAGCTAAGGGCTGGCTGTCCAGTTTGAGGAGAAGCTCTTTCAGTGCTGCACACCTCAACACACCATAATTGCCCAAGCTCCTGTGCCAGGCAGGTTTGGGGATAGATCAGGAACCTGTTGGGTCCCAAGATACTCCAGGTAGCACTTCACCCTGCTCCCGGCACAAAAGTTGTGGGGAAAAGCAAGAGGACGATGGGACATAGACACACATTTCCCGGCTCAGGAAAAGGTAGCGTCACCTCCCCGTCGGGGAATCGAACCCCGGTCTCCCGCGTGACAGGCGGGGATACTCACCACTATACTAACGAGGAGCGCGATAGGCACAGTTCTGCTTCCCGCCGGGACGTGGTGGTTCCGGCCGGCGGTGGTGGCTGTTCCAGCGCCTGCAGGGGATGGACGCTTGCTGCCCTACGATCGCCGAACTCGGGCTTCCCCTTGGGGGCCACCGCGTTCATTTCCGTGTTACGCTTCCTCTAGAATAAAATAAAACAAAATAAAATTATATAAAGGACACTCGGTGAAAACCTCCGCGGGTGAAAAGAAACATCAGTGGCCCGTACGGGGATCGAACCCGCGACCTTGGCGTTATTAGCACCACGCTCTAACCAACTGAGCTAACCGGCCGCCGTGACCCCAGTCCCCGGCGCTGCTAAAACGGAGCCTTCCGAACCGCTCGGCTTCCTCTGCGCCCTCTCCTCCGGTCCGCGGTGGCACGGAGCGGGGGCAGCCCCACCGGAACGACCCTGCCGCGCTCCAGAGCCGTTCCCGATCCCTCCCTCCTGGGGGAAAAAAAAATAAAATAAAAGGCGCTGCCGCCGCCGCCTCCCCGTCGGGGAATCGAACCCCGGTCTCCCGCCGGACAGGCGGGGGGTCAGCCCCCCCACACANTGCCTCCGGGCCAGTGAAGAAGGTGTAGAGGAGCAAGACGACATCAAATCCCAAGCCTTTTGCTTCACAGAGCGCTGAGCCGAGCTCCTCAGCTGTCTTCTCCTTTGCCCTTTGATCCGCCCCCAACACCACCTGTTGTGAACACAGTAAAAAGAACATTGGGGAGCAAAAAGCAGGTCACAGCCGAGTACAGAAAGCACATGAATGCATGGTGACAGTGCGAGAGCCTCCTGAAAACCAGGCAACGTTTAGCAGGGAGGTTACATGGGAGAGGGAAGGATGGTGAGGCTGACACCAGGAAAATGACAAATGCATGGCATGGGGACACAGCCGGGGTGAGGAACCCCAGGATCAGGACGGGCTCAGGCAGGAGACAGCTGGTGCACCAAGGAGCAGAAAACCCACACAATAAATCTGGAGAAGAGGAGACTGAGAGGAGACCTCATTGCCCTCTACAACTACCTAAAAGGAGGTTGTAGTGAGGCTGGTGTTGGTCTCCTCTCCCCAATTGCTGATGACAGGATGAGAGGAAATGGCCTCAAGTTCCATCAGGGGAAGTTTAGGTTGGATATCAGGAAGAAGTTCTTTCCTGAGAGGGTGGTTGGGCACTGGAATGGGCTGCCCAGGGAGGTGGTGGAGTCACTGTCCCTGGGGGTGTTCAACAAACGGGTTGAGGAGGCACTTGAGGCCATGGTCTGATGGTCAGGAATATGATGGGATAAAGGTTGGACTTGATGACCCTGGAGGTCCCTTCCAACCATAATGATTCTGTGATTCTATGAATAAAGGCTTCTGAGTTGAAAAAGCGTAATTTATCAGAGGCTTCAAAAAAAAAAATAATTGTGGGCAGTCCACAGGAAATAATTCTTTAGCTAGACCTGAAAGAATCCACCAAAAATCATGTACCTAGGGGAAGCTAACCTGGCATGCTCCAAATTCTACAGGCAGTGTTTGGTGGCCTCTCAGCACCTCTGCTCGGTCTGTGGGACACCAGGACCATAGGTTTTCATCCATCAGAGAGACCACATCCATCAGAGAGACCACAGCTGATCAAAAGTTTCCAGGGGATAGCACCGAAGCCATAGAAGCCCAGAGGCCAGATGAGGAGTGCCTGTCATAAGCAGAGTATAGATTTTAAACTCCAGTCCATCTCATTCTCTCCCACAAACACACTTTTAAAGGGTTTTGTTAGAATTCTGAGATTGAGAAACATCTTAATGAAACCACACCAGTCAGAAAAGAGAGAAGCTGTGAGGTCTACTTCACATTTCTATGGTGAGTAGACCTTGTATCACCATAAAGTAATTTCAGAATAAAGAATGAATTAAAATCAAAGCACTGAATCCTCACTGACATTTAAGAAATGCAGCCATAAAATAACTCGTCCTCTTAAAAACAAAATCAAAACCAAAGGAGCACCAACAAAAAAAACCCCACACAAACTAAAACGATACCCATGAATTTAAGAGGTACTTGGATAACTGACAATGGCAGATTTTAAATTATGTCCTAAAACTTATGAGACTTAGCCTTACTTCCCCCAAACCTTTGGAGGATTTAATTACATCAAAGAGCAAACAGCCTGGAGATGAGAAGGCTCTGGGGAGACCTTAGAGCACCTTCCAGTGCCTGAAGGGGCTCCAGGAAAGCTGGAGAGGGACTTTCTGTGAGGGCATGGAGTGATGGGATGAGGGGGGGATTATTTCAAACTGAAAAAGGGACGATTTAGAAAATGGGAATAAATTCTTTGGTGTGAGGGTGGTGAGAGCCTGACCCAGGGTGCCCAGAGAAGCTGTGGCTGCCCCTGCCTGGCAGTGTTGAAGGCCAGGTTGGCTGGGGCTTGGAGCACCCTGTTGTGGTGGGAGGTGTCCCTGGCATCACCATTGTTTGCCCTATAGTTTGGAGATGTATTTTGAAGTTCTGGCTGCACTGAGCCACTCACCGAGCCGCGCCCGAGCCCCTCAGGGATCACCGGAGAGCAGCGCCGAGGCAGCCGGCGGCTCGCTGGGGCAGGGCAGCACCATTCAAACCCGCATCCAAACCCGCCCCGTGAAGCCGGGCTCGCTTCCCGCTCGTTTCTTCACGCTGTGAGGGGAGCAAACCCGGCGAGGGCTCCGTGAGGCCAGCGGGGCTCTGTGGGGCCGCCGCCTCCCCTCACCGCCGCCGCCCGTTACCTCAAGCGCTTTCCCGCCTCACCCGCGCCTCAGCGCGCTCCTCGTTAGTA
>VZRW01001496.1:14046-36154 GCA_013398125.1 Aegotheles bennettii
TCCTTTTGCAGTGACGGGGCCGAGCAGCCGCTGTCGCCGTTTCTCTTGCTCCTCACCCGCTCCGTCCCACCGCTTCCTCACCCCCGGACGCGTTGCGGGTGGACCAGCACTACAGCTTTTTTACCCCGAGGCGAACCGCGGGTGACCCCAGCAGGGCAGTTTTATCTCCCCCGAGGTCTGTTCCCTCCAGACATTGCGGTACCGACCGGCAAAAGGGGGGTGCGGGGTGAGGCGCACGACAAGCGCATCCCGCAAACGGGGGAGGGCTCGAAAAAGCTCGCTGGCCCGTACGGGGATCGAACCCGCGACCTTGGCGTTATTAGCACCACGCTCTAACCAACTGAGCTAACCGGCCGCGCTATCCGGGGTTTCCCGCCGCCTCTGATGGCGGGCGCTGGGAGCCAGGCCCTGAACCCCAGCCACCGGGCAGAAACTGAGGCACCGGGAGCTCCCCCTGAACTTGAGGCAGAACTTATTCACCCTGCGAGTTCCCGCACGCCGGGACAGGCTGCGGAGTCTCCCTCAAAGACCCGTGTGGGTGCAGCCCCGCGCCCTCCGTGGGCCCTTTGAGCCTCACCGCGCCTGAGGTGCTGTGCGGGCACCACGCGTGTCCCGGGGGCAGCCTCCTCGCTCGCTGCGGGGCAGAAACGCCCGGCTGGACCCCCCTGACGGGAGCGAGGGGGCTCCCCGCGCCTCAAAACAGCGCCCCGCAAGGCAAAAGGTGGATGTCAGGAGTGGGATTCGAACCCACGCCTCCAGGGGAGACTGCGACCTGAACGCAGCGCCTTAGACCGCTCGGCCATCCTGACCGCTGGTGGGCGCTCCCCGCCGGCCCGATTCGGCTGTGTCCCCGCACCCCCCGCAGCGAGACCCGGGCACGAAACAGCTTCTGCTGCAGGCTCCGGGTCCTTCAGGAGAGAAAGTGTCCCCTGGGAACCCCGCATGACACCTTAAACACCAGCACCAGAGCCTGGCTGACTCCATCCTCCATCCTCTCCATCCCCAGCGCCACCTCCAACAAACCCCGAGGAGATCCCAGCAGGATGAGGAGAGTGGAAAAAGAAACCTTGGGCTTTTTAACATTGAAGTGTGACAGTGAAGCTTCTTTTCTGTAAAGAAACGAGGGCCTCGTGTGTTTGTGTTGCAGCCAGATACAGGGGGTTAGCATCACCCAGTAAGACCTTCAGACACGTTCTTGCTCAGTTCTGAACAGCACAAACCCAAGTCAAACAAAAACCATCATTTCCCCACCACTCCGTAATACAATTCCTTCAAAACATCCAAAATGTTTGTCATTAACATTACTCAAACGTGTTTTAAGCAGTAGCTTGATTGATAACTTTATTAGCTGTTGGATGCACAACCTTGTTTTAGTATTAAAATAAATCCCTGAAGTTGGCAACTTCTTCCCAGAACACAAAAATGTAGTTATTTGTTCAAAATAAATGACCACCTCAAACCAGCAAACCTTTGGTGGAGCCTGAACAATCACTTGTAGGTGTGAAATCACTCTCTGTCATGTAAAGGGTAATTAGATGCCAAAGAGAACTTTGAGGTCAGCCAGAGTGAGCTTAGTGAAGGCCTCCCCTCTCCCTGCCAGCACCTGCTGGGCAAGACTTTTCTTCCTCCTTTGGAGCTGCACAATCTTTTCTTCTACCGTTCCTTCGCAGACAAACCTGAAAAACCAAAGCCACATGGTCTCAACTGCTAGGAAAAAGCATCAGTGTTATCTAAGCAGTCTCCAAAGCTTGTCCAGTTCCATGTCCTTCTCCAAAGAACTGCTTGAGAGAGTCCAGCGCAGAGCCACAGAGATGCTGAAGGGAGTGGAACATCTCCCTTATGAGGAAAGGCTGAGGGAGCTGGGTCTCTTTAGCTTGGAGAAAAGGAGACTGAGGGGTGACCTCATCCATGGTTACAAATATGGAAAGGGTGAGGGTCAGGACGATGGAGCCAAGCTTTTTTCAGTGATGACCAATGATAGGACAAGGGGCAATGGATGCAAACTGGAGCACAGGAGGTTCCATGTGAATCTCAGGAAGAACTTCTTTCCTGTGAGAGTGCCAGAGCACTGGAACAGGCTGCCCAGAGAGGTTGTGGAGTCTCCTTGGCTGGAGACATTCAAACCCCGCCTGGATGCGTTCCTGTGTGATGGACTCTAGGTGACCCTGCTCTGGCAGGGGGGTTGGACTGGGTGATCTTTCGAGGTCCCTTCCAACCCTAGAATTCTGTGATTCTGTGATTCTGTTGTCTCGCTTAAAGATGAACAGCCTGCTGTGCCACTGACGAATGTACCTGTGCCCAGAAACCAGCTGTTCTCATGCCCAAGCATTGTAGGGTTTCAAATATAAGTCTGGCATGCTTCAAGCCTCAACTTTGGCCATCTGAAGCAATGGCAATTCTGTGCCAAAATCCTGTAATGACTGTGTGATAACCCATGGCACCCATTGTACTAACAGAACAGCACTCCAGGTTCCAGTTGCTCTGAATTTGCCATGGATTTAGAGTAACTAAGCCAGCCCTTTAGCACTTACAATGCTTTTCCTAAGGGCCAATGTATTAGAAGTGCTCTGTATGTTTATGGTAGTGATACAAGAAAGGTCCAGGCTTATTTAGTGCTAAGGAAAACCCTGACCTGTGTATCACGACATCCTTCCGCTGCCCCACTCGGTAAATGCGGTCACATGCCTGGTCCTCCAGAGCAGGATTCCTGCAAGGAAAAGAAAAAGCACACAAAATTTAAGGGCTTATGTTCAGGAATAACTGAAATATCAAAGCTCCTGTGCTTGCCTCGTTTGTCTGCTTCCAAAGCATCTTGTTTTCTTCCTCCGTAGAATTAGAACTGCTCCCAGGTTACCTTAGGTTTACTGGTTTGACCTCCAGTATGGGATAAAGGTTGGACTTGACCCTGGAGGTCCCTTCCAACCATAATGATTCTATGATTCTATTCTATTCACCCCGTGGGATTTCCCTTGGTAGAGCTGTGCTACACAAGTGCCACACCAAGTCACCCGTGTGAATCAGACTGCTGTCCCATGTAGTCCCGTATTTCTAGCCAATAGTTACTACTCACAGAAGGCTGAGTAGCTGGTGAGGAGAGTGAAGCAGGAAGGCAAAGTCCCTCTTGAAAGAGGCCTTCACTCAAAGAGTATTTATGTAAGAAATGGTTCTATCTGACACAGCATTACAGGGAATGCTTGATGGCATGACTTACATGCTGTAGAAACGTCTCCTTAATGCTGCTACTCAGCAGCTGGTTTCATACTGGAACACATTAGTTTGCTTTGTAAGCTCCCCATGAGCAACATTTAGTTAAAAAAAACCCCTGTGATTCTGACTTTGAGAGACAACTTAAATATTCTGCACTGCCCTATAACACCCCACATACACCAGCTGTGCCCCACTACTGACTATGCTCAACACAAATTCCCTGTAGGCATTACTGTACTATTTTTACTGCTGCAAGAAATTAATCCAGGACTGCCAAGCCCCCAGTACCCTCTTGTGAGCCAGACCACATACTTGCTTCTTTTGATTGCCGTTATTCTCCTCTATTTTTTCACCCCTACAGAACTGCATTTCATGGTGGTGAACACTGGACTGAGAAATCAGAGTGCCTTGGAAGAAGGTTGTAGTAAAACCAGTTTTTCCAACTAATTGTTAGCCCTTACTCTCAGCTCAACACCTCCCTCTTAACCCAGTTGTGCCAGAAGTCACGATGTGGTGAGAAAAACAGCATGTCCTACATACATCCTCTAAGACGGAACTTTTATTTCTCCTTACCAGTGCATGTCAAGGAGAAAGAGGTGGTTTCCTCCAGTCAAGTTCAGGCCAACACCTCCAGCCAGCAACGAGACCAGCATCACCTTCAAAGGCCAAGAGAGAGTTAAATTAAGGAGCCTGTTTCCAGAAAACGATTGTTTCGTATACTCTCTATATTAATTTGAACCAAAAGATCTGTTTATCATATCTATACTGCACCTGTATATTTATTATGTATTTGGGAACTTGCCAGATGCTACTTGATAAGGCGTAGAAGCCTGGATGTGGGAGTTACAGCTCAAAGAGGCCAGCCTCCCATCCCATATGTATTATCCCTAGTTTTCACAGATCAGAGGAAGGACTGGAAAGTTCAGGCTCTCTGGACTGAAACATCCTGCTACTCCTTTCACTTTATTTCCACATAACCTAGGATTTAGGAAAAGATGAGTAGCTGGGGAGGAAAGAGGATATAGCAGATGGTTAATTTAAAGAGGATTTCTTGTACAGCAGAAAAAGAAATAAGTACAGAGACACCTGAGATATATATATATATATTTACTACTTCATTTCATGGTATGGTATCTTAAAACCCTGATCATGTTTAAGGGGTCAGCTGTTCATACAGCTGGCAGAAATCTTCCTTTGTTTGAGTTCAAAGCTAGAAGGAGAAATACCTATTTTGTAGGTAACTGGCTTGTTCAAGAAATCCAGCAAAGAAAACAAGATAATGCACCACATTCCCCACTTCCAGTCCCAGATCCATCTTCAAAAGGGAAAGCCTGTCCTGCCTCAATCACAGGAACATCAGTGTCCAGGTGGAAGTGTACCAGTATGAGCAATGGATTTGGATTCAGGCTGCTTTAGTCACCTGGCAAGCTTCCTTGCCTTAGACCAGAAACCAGAAAAGCTGTTAGTCAGTATTAACAAAAAACAAAGAGAGAGAGAGAAAGAAAAAGACACCTCAAAGATGAAAGGAGTCAGAGAGAGGCCACCTCATTTTGGAAGTGTGCAACATTGACTTCTCTCACCCCCAAGCCCAACCTTCCTATCGTTATACCAGGGGAGAGAAACTCTTGTTAACTTTAGCCTCATTCACACATTCAGCTGCCATTCCCTCTTCTCAAAAGGATTAGTCTGGCACAAAGCATCTGGTGTGCTGGGAAACAGTAAGAAAGTCTTACAGGATATCACAAGCAGGTGATATCAAGAAGGAGACCTCTTCCAACACAATGACACGAGCTGGAAACAACCAGCCTGCTCTGAGTTGGCCCCCTATCTTCCACAATCCTCTGGGGCAAATCTTTGAACAAATCAAAGATTTGGACAACCTTTGAGCTAGCTTTGGAGTCAGACGATGTCAATACAGAAGTTTAACATTAAAAGGAGCTTTTTAAGCAGCTGCTCCTACCTGTTATAACATCCTATGTCTGTTTTTACAGCTAGCTCTTTCCCTGCTGATCTTGGCACCGAGAGGTCCCAATGAAAGTGGTGCCAGTAAATGTAATCATGAAGTCAGCTCTCACTCACAGCAGCACTAGTGACTGTTCTCTGCACTGACTGCATACCTGAGGCCCTTTGGGATTGTTGTTGAACTCTTCTACCACATCCATTCTCTGTTTAGGGTTGACAGAGCCATCCACCGTCGCGTACCTCAGCCCCAGTCGCTGGAGGTGCACAGCCACGACTCTCAGCATACTTGTCCACTGAGACACAACAACACTGGGGACAGAAAAGGGAGTTTAGAACAAGTTCTGTGTCCACTGTAACAGTTGGGTTGTTGCAGTGTCTCACCCAAGAGGAGACAATGATTCACTCACTCTTTACCACTGCAAACTGGAGCAAAGTCCTTTCCCAGTTCAGCAACAGATTCCTGTGTAGGTGTAGTGGGAGAATCTGCTGCAGAAGGCTGATAGCAAATAAACTTCAAATTAAGTCTGTAACTTCCACCTCTGTGTTTGGATTTTACATTGCCACCTTCCAAACACAATTCTTAGCTTTTTCTGCAAAATTAATTGATAGCAACACCAAACTTGGGTTCCACTGGGAATCCCCTGAGAATCTCACTCCCCACACTTTTTTTTGATTCAACAGCTCGGGAGGCAATAATTTCTTTGACATTTTTTTGGTAAGGAACAAAAGTCACATTGGTGTTCCTGTTCTTATGGTGGGAATGCTTTTTGGAAAAGATTTTGGAAGAAAGCTTTCTACATATGGCGCAACTCTGGAGCTGCCCAAGAGAAGGACTTCCCCTTCCAACCCACCCCCAACTCAACAACCTAGGTGTAACTATTTTGGAGCCACAGTCCTTTATCTCAAATTTATCCCTTTAGCTCAAGCAGGTTCAGTTTTAACCACTGCTTTATTCCCCTGCTTTATTTTGGAGGGTGGGTTGCAGAGCTGAGGGCATATATTCCTCAGCACAACCAAATTCTTCCCTATTCTTTTTTTGGAGAAGAGTCCTCCTGGTCCTCAAGCCCTGAGATTTCTCACACACTCCCCTGTATTTACACTTACTTACTTCTCAAACTACCTTCTTTTGTCTTAATTTTTTTTTGTCCTCACAATCAGCTTTCAACTACTGCAGTACTGCCACTATTTCACCATACCCAAAGTTTTGCATTCAATTGTTTTAAACTATTTCTGCTGCATCTCTCAATCACTATGACTAAAGAAAGGGACATGTTTACCAACCTTTTTTGGGACTCTGAGTGACTCTGAATGGTTTTCAGTTCAGCCAAGAGGTGAGCTATCTGCAGGGGAAAAAAAAAATCTAATCTGCTTGCTGTCATAACCCAACAATTTTGATAATTTCCTATTTTAGTGAAGAATAGCCAAGTATTGGAAGAATACTTGGAATTCCAAGTATTGGAAGAATAGCCAAGTATAGCCAAGAATAGCCAATACTTGGCTATTCTTCACTAAAATAGGAAATTATCAAAATAACTCTTCAACTGGAATTTCTTCCATGCTCAGACTTTCAAGGTACTTCAATAGTCATTAGTAAGAACGTGCCCACTGTGGCAAACAGGGTTAGGAAATCAAATCACACAAGTATGTGTTATAGATTATAGAATCCCTGTAAGAAGCCAAGTTACTGTCACCTTGCTGCCATCCCATTTTTTCTAGCTCCTCACAAGCACCACGCTCTCACACGCTTTTCTCAACTTCTGTGATTGCAGTGCTCAAGATTTTCACTGAGTTTTTTGGCACAGTCAGATTCTCACAGCTTTAACAGAAACAGCCACCAACACTTGATAAGTTGGAGCCTTCCCAGAAGGGCTTTAGCAGACTATCACTCTGCTCACCTGATTTCATCTAAACTGCCAGCTTAGCCTGATCTGCAAATGCCAAGGTGTGACAATTCCTGAACAATTTAAGAGGCAAAGTGCTAAAATCCAAGCTTCTCAAGGAAGGTAAGAAAGCCACAGCCAGAATACCTTGGTGCTCTCCCTGGTGATTTCAAAGATATCTGTTTTAAAAGCTGTGCCGTTGAGGTAGACTGTTGACTTGGAATCGGGAGTCTGCAGCTCAGACAGGGTCAAAGCACTAAGTTGTTCCTCAATGGAGAGGGCAAGGCCTTCACTGTTCAAATTATCTTGGTCCAGAGCCTGTGGGAAAGGAAGCAATACAATAAGGATCACAGTCAAGACTGAGATCAAATTCAGCAGTGATCTGCACGATGTCTGCTGAGAGTGGGTTTGAAGGAAGCGATGCAGTAAGAAAACAAAGGGACTAGGAAACACTACTGGGTCACACCAACAGCCCCTTTGGCCCCTTATTCTGTCCCAGGAAGGGGCAGCATAGGGAAAGCATGCGAACTCACCCATTTTCTCTGGTCCAGTTTCCTCAGATTCCTCCTCCCAGAGCATTTAACAATTGCAGCATTAAAGACGTTAGAATCATAGAATAGAATCATAGAATCATTCTGGTTGGGAGGGACCTCCAGGGTCATCAAGTCCAACCTTTATCCCATCATATTCCTAACCCTGCTTGTTCCTCGGATTTATTCTACAGCTGCTTTGAATGACAGAGCAAATAACTCCTGAAACATGAGCCTGCTTCATGCGAGGCAACTTCAGTCAAGGCACTTACAAAGCTCTCCAACACCTTGACATGAGCTGCACTTGTGGACCTGTGCACTTTTCAAGACCACGATAGGATCAAGCTGACTTTGCCATTAAAACTCTATTTCCTTTCTTTTTTTTTCTTCTTCAATCTAAATAAAAGTATTTCCAGAGACAGAGCTGCTCACAAAGGTAATGCTGGGGAACTCTTCAGTAGGAAGTTGTGTCCATCTAAAACCTCTCAGGCTGTAAACCAGAGTCCTAGGAATGGATCAGTTTATACAACCCTACCTAAGGGATGCAAGGGTGTTGCAAAGTTTGTTAAGTTACAGAAAAAAAACCCACAAAACCCCCCACACCACTACAATACAATGCAATTACCACTTTCAGTAAGGAGAGGTGGCAGCAGCACTGACGGAGCCTCAACAGCATGGACAAGACGTGGACAGTGCTTGAGACCTGGGAGGCACTTTGGGAGCCTGCTAGACATTCCTCTTGGTTGACCCCAAGCTCTCGTGCAACTGTCAAGGAAGACAGACAAAACACCAAGAGCTCTTGGAGGTGTTTTCAAGCACTGCCCAGCCACCTCCAGCAAGTTTCATCAATATGAGACAAGAACCAGCAGGCAAGCTAATATCTGATTTAACACAGGAACCCAACAAACCCACTTAGAGAAGAGACAACCTCACAAATCAGATTACCAGGTATGTCACACTGCTACTGATATCTCTTCTCTGAGGTCTTTATTTCAGAAGGGAATTTTAGACCCAGGGAGGTTCAGAGATTTGCCCAGAGCCACCACAGTGAGAACACACTTTGGGAATAGGATTCTTTGTAACATCACGGGAGCATTTTCCAAAGAATTTCTAAGTCCTGACCCCTTGTGGCCAGGTCTGTTCCCCCTCCTTAATTGTGCATGTAAGAGTCACTTCTGCAAGTGTTTTCAGGGGAGGGTGTGCTCAAACCTTTCTCAAATGGGTTATCACCAGCATACTCTCTGCCTTCATTTTTCTGCTCTTGTCTCTTTAGGTAGGATTGTAGTGTTGACCTGGATAAACAAGACAAAGACTGTGGGATTTACAGCAGGAAAAAAGGAAAGAGGAACCCGAGCTTAAAAAGGAAGCTGATAATGCATTAAGGTAAGGAATTTAGACACAAAATAAACAAAATTGGGTTTTATTGTGATCAACTTGATTATGACCAAAACCAAGATCCATTTTGGAACACACAAGAGGAAGCAAGTCTGCTTATTGGAATAACTTAAGTATAATAGGAGCCAGGGCCCATTCTTCATGACAAAAGGACATCTTTAAATGTATTTTTTAAAAGAAGGAAGACTTTACAGCAATGTTGTTGGAAGAGACCCTAGAAGAACACAAAGTGATGCTGGCTTGCATCACAGCCATCTAGAAAGCATGATTTCTGATTGTATAAATACCCCAGGGCAAAGAAGATAAATTCTCTCCTTTACAGGTGCTGGCACATCAACACTTAATAACTACTGAACTACTCTTCAGAGTCTTGAAATCAATGAGATTAAGTGTAAGTCTAGAATACAAACTTCATACAAAGCATGAACATATGGGAGAAAAGAAATGGATCAGTTTCAACTATTAACAGGACAAGCAATGTATTTTCAAACATGCTTGACAGATAGACAGAAAGAGAAAAAAATAACAGGAATTTGTCCAAAATCTCTTCTCATCTAAAGTAGATTGATCTGATTTTTCAGACCAGAGAGAAACAAAACCACAAGATCCCCATCTCTACCCGCATTCATACCTGGATCTTGCAAAGAGCACGTTGTACACAGACTGCTCCTCTGCTGAAAGCTTCAGCTGATGCAGCTGAGTGCTACGCTGGGGCAGAGGGACCTGAAGTACAGATGCACAGGATCAGATGTATATAGTGCAAAAATCCTAGAGCATCACAAACACCAACGTTCCAATGGCCCAGCATACCCCAGATCCATTTGACACACAGCAGCTTTGATTCCCAGCGATCTAGACTAGCTCAGAGACCTAGACTGACTTTCCACTAAGTGGGCACCTACTTGGAATTACTCCACATACCTTTGTCTGCACGTGATTTCTAACTAGAAGGTTTAATTATTCTATTAATTAATTATTAAATATTTTTGCTTTCTAGATAAGCAACCAAAGCATCCCACAGGCGTTCACTCCTCCCGCTCAACAGACTGCTGTAGACAGAAAAGCCCACTCACAAACAAACTTATGATGTGAAGAACTGACTGGTTGCTGCAGCAAAACCAACAGAACTATTGTCTGGCTGTGGAGGGTGAAGTTCTTACCAAGGGCTTGCCAGTAGAATCCAGCTGGTCCTTAGTTCGCCGCAGTAAGAGGCTCCTGGTTAAGAGGCTTAGCCTCTCTCCTCCCTTCTTTGTGTTGTTATCCACGTGGTACTTCCACACTTTGTATTCATCAAAAGGAGAGCAACGTAGAAACCTACAACAGGAAAGAAGGAGACTTCATACCAAGGGAAAAAAAGTCCTTCAGTTACTCTTGAGTGACCAAAATTCCTTGCCATCCAAAACAAATCAAATGCCAAAATTGCTAAGAGTGGTAAAACACTTCCAGTGTAATAGCATCAATATCTTGTTTGCTCAAGTCTCACCACCACTACACCATGAAAGCATCTTTCTGATTCTGTCCCATCACTTACTCCTAGCTCATTGTGTCCCAAGTGTCACCAGCAAGTGAAGGACACCAAGATGCAGAGGCACTTGCCAAAAAGCATATTCGTTTATTTCAAAATCCCATACCCCTTCCTTGAAAAATTATTTCAGTTATCCAAAATTCATTTCAAATGCAAGTTCTCTCTGATTCTCCAACACCCTTTATAATCATCCCCCCATCAGCAACGAGGAGCACAGAGTTTAACCTGTTTATGATTTGTTTGGGGAAGCCAAAGTTTTCATCCTTTCCTTCAATGCCTCTTTACTAAGGTCCTCCCAGGCTGCCCTGGTAGGAACAAGGATTATCACCCAAAACTTCTGTTCATTAAAATTGGTTCTGTGGACCTTGGAGACACAGGAGATCTGAAGTAACTTCTCCTTTGTCCAGAATAGCTACACAGAGCAGCAGGTGTGGTCAACCACGTGCAACCCCTCAGCCGCTTTGCAATCCAGTGCCTGAGGCACTGATACAACCAGTCTCACTACCCCATGTATCTTAGAAACCTCTCAAGCTTAGGAGCTACTTCATCAGCAAAGGACTACTGGAACTGGAGCCCTGTCCATGTGTTCCCGTGCAGTCAGCTCACCTCAGGAGGGAGTACATGTCCAGTAGGTTGTTCTGTATTGGTGTCCCAGTGACAGCCCATCTGGCACTGGCTCTCAGTTTGCACACAGCAATAGAGGTTTGAACCCTTGGGTTTTTAACACTGTGAGCTTCATCCAATATAACTCGAGCCCAAGCCACCCTGAGCAGAGGGGAACAGGGAGATGACCCGCTCTAAAAGAAAAGCAGACCATTTATAACACAGAGCACAAACCTTGCCAGGCTCTCTAAAGAATCACAGAATCACTCTGGTTTGGAAAAGACCCTCGAGATCATTGAGCCCAACCATCAACCCAGGACTGCCAAGCCCACCACTAAACCATGTCCCCAAGGGCCACATCCAGATGTTTTTTGAACACCTCCAGGGATGGTGACTCCACCCCTTCCCTGGGCAGCCTGTGCCAATGCCTCACCACCCTTTCTGTAAAAAAATTTCTCCTAATATCCAGCCTGAACTTCCCCTGGTGCAACTCAAGGCCATTCCCTCTTGTCCTATGGCTAAGATTCCCTCTTGTCCTATTGCTCAAGAAAGAGCTACAAGCAAACATATTTTTCCAGCCAGAAGCCCTTTCTTGATGCTAGTCAGCAGCAATCTGAGCTCTTACTGTCATGTAAGAAATCCTCTCAAAAAAAATCATCTCTCCAAAGCTTCCATGAAACTTTCTAGGCCGAAGAACATGTTTGCCTGTTCTTAATAACAATTTCTAATATTTTGCTGTTTTTCTTGTTTTTAACATTTTATGGCCTCTTTCTTCCCAAGCAGCATTCCGTATCTGTAAACTTTTGCTAGGCTGGGACTAGGGACCACATATAATTATTCTGATCTCTCTGCAGTTTCACAGATGCCACACCTTGAAGTTTCAGGAAATTCCGGGCATGTTTTCTTTAAGGGCCAGATCTAGATCTGTGCAGAGGAAGGAGACAAAAATAACCACCAGCAAGGGACTTCCTCCATCCTGTGTAGCCAAGATCAGTTAGCACCCAGCAACCACTTCATTATTTTCATGGCCTACCAAATACACTGCTGTTTCTTCAAGAGTGTGGCAAGTAAGCTGCCAGTGTCTCAGTTCAGACTGATCTGGAGCGTGAGCACGACAGGTTTCTGGTGCTTTAAAGTGACATAAAGTGTTCCTTCATTATCTCACCTCAAAAGGAGGAGTGCAAGGTTCATCACTGCACTCTTAAAATTCTTTTCTAGGACATTATGGTGTATTCTATATTGCTACAGAACAGATCTGTTGTGCATATTTTCCCCCTGCTTTCTCTCTACACTTCACAGGACTTTCATCACTTGATTTTTGTTGTGCAAATTTAACAGGGGACTTAAAAACAGGGAAAAAAAATAATTCAGCCTGCTGCTCACTGTAGCATAAAGTGCTGCTTGAAACCTGAAAACAAAACACTAAGGCAATCCTCCATCAACAACATAGCTTCTCACCTCTACATCATGGTCCTCAGCAGGGATTTCCCCTTCCTCTTTTCTTGTGGGAACTTCTTTGGAGAGAATGCTGTAGGTCGTGACAACAACATCATATCCAGAGAGCCTGCACAAAGGAAAAGCAGTAATGAGGAGTGAGAACAGCTGAGGAATTCATTTTGCAGGGCAGACAAAATGGATGGTTCAAGAACCACAAAAGTTTAAGAACCACGAAGGTTTAAGAACCACGAAGGTTTAAGAACCCAGCTCTACAAGAGCTGGAGTGCAGAGTTTTACAGAAAACAGAGCTTCCCAGCAGTCAGACAGGAAGGGCACGTTGTCCCCATGTTATGGCTAGTGAAAGTAGACACAGCAAGCTGAAGATGGTAAAAGCCAGTGGTATGGAATGCACTCCACACGAGGCAAATGCTACTTGGAATCTGGCATCTAGAAACACTGCTCAGCAGGCCTAAAGCAGTGCAGAACATTATCTGATGGTGGAAGAAACTGCCACTGGCAATCTCTGCAAGCAAGAGATGTTTCAGACAATGTACACCCTTTTTTTTGTTACCTGGAACAGCCATAGCCTGCACCAGAACCACTTGGCATAGTCAGAGGCCATAAAGGTTTCGCTACGTACACCTGGCAGCAGACATCAGCCTGACATTCTGGATCCGCCACATTTCAATCCTTCAGGTTCTTCCATCATTCCACAGCCACTGCATTTCAACTCTGACACACACAGTGTCTCACTAAGTAGTATTTTACTTTTCTTGGCCATATTTATGGTTTAGCACTTACGCCTCTGCGTGTTTCTCTCGATTTGGCCCATGGTACAAATTGACCCTCAGTTTGCCACAGCTCACATGTCTGTCAACCTCTTTCTTCCAGTGATGGATCAAGGATGCAGGACAGATGATTAAAGTGCCATGAGAAGGGACAACAGTGGAATCTGCAGGGAAAATTGCAGACAGGTTTCAGTGTCTTCACATTAGACTACAACAAAGACAGAAGTTTTAGGAAGTCACAACAATTAGGAAGATTGGTCCAGTTTTCCTGTGAATGCAGTCTGTGAAGCAGGCATCTTCATATTGCATTCCTGGGGACTGTTAGTTCTGGGTGGAAAAAACTCTAAACACTGGTCACTTGCTCTTCACTTAGTTATACTCTATATATACTCTATATTGGGTAAGCCGAAAGGTTAAGGTTCAGCAGCTAACCCTGATCTCCCCTGAGAATACAGTTCCAAATAAATGCTTCTTTCCTGTTCTAGAAGACTGAAATTTCACTGTTTTGAACCACATAGGAAAGGCAAACACATAGTCCATAAACTTGGCAAAACAGGAAAAAGCAGTCCAACCAATTCCATGAGGATAGAGACAGTGACAGGCTGTGGACACAAAACCAATATTGCTTAGAAGCTCTAACATCCCATGTCTCCATGGACAAGATAAAAGTAATCTTATGGGGTGAAAAGAAGAAATAAAACCTAACACAGTCACAAGAAGGTGCACAGTAACTAAGTTAAGTCCTTAAGCTATGAAAACTATGCATATGTTGAAAAAAATATGAAGCTTTTTTGAAAGCATCACAGAATTGGTAAAGTTGGAAGGGACCACAGTGGTCATCTGGTCCAACCTCCCTGCCCACACAGGGTCCTCCTAGAGCACACAGCACAGGACTGCATCCAGTCTGAGTATCACCAGTGAGGGAAACTCCACCACCTCTCTGGGCAACCTGTTCCAGTGTGTGGGAACTCACACAGTAAAGAAGTTCTTCCTCACGTTCAAGTGCATCAGTTTCTGTCTGTTCCCTCTTGTTCTGTCAGTTGGCACCACCAAAAAGAGACTGGCTCCATCCTCTTGACACCCACCCTATAGGTATTTATACAGGTTAATGTGGTCACCTCTCATGGATGGCCAGTGACAGGACAAGGGGGAACGGGTGCAAGGTGGAACACAGGAGGTTCCGGGTGAACATAAGGCAGAACTTTGTCACTGTCAGTGACAGAGCACTGGAACAGGCTGCCCAGAGAGGCTGTGGAGTCTCCTTCTCTGGAGACATTCAAACCCCAACTGGATGCATCCCTGTGTGCCCTGCTCTGGGTGCTCCTGCTCTGGCAGGAGGGTTGGACTGGGTGAGCTTTCCAGGTCTCTTCCAACCCTTGACATTCTGTGATTAAGCCCAATGGAATGGTCCTACAGAAGGGAAGTGAGCACAGACAATCTGTTGTTCTACAAGCCATTAACCTATAAAGCTTCAGGCATTCAAATGGCAGCACATCAGTGTCTGTACTGTACAACAGGAACAATTCTGTACCATTTTTGGATAGCCATATTTCTAACTTCTCCTTTCTTTCCTCCTTCTTCAGCTGCTTCTGGGCCAGGACGAGAGCAATCATTGTTAAAGTCTTCCCCAAGCCCATGTCATCCGCTGAAAAAAAGACACACACAAGTTGTGATGAGCAGCAGAAATGAGCCCTTCTACCTCAGATCTACACTGAGGTAAACACTGCAACAGAAGCTGCCCTGGGGAATTCTAGGGGAAAAAAAACCCCAAGTCTGACCATTTTGGGGTATGATTTAGTAATGTCTTAATAGCTGCAATTGGTCAAAGGGCACAGAAAAACAAGCCCTTTGACAGCCCTACAAAATAACTAGAGCAAGTTCTGTGCCCTGCCATAAATCTGCCCGCCCCGAATCCACTTTCCCAGTCTGTTGCTTACCCAAAATTCCTCCACACGGCCTCTGACTCTCTCTCCAGAGCAGCCACGCCAGCGCCTGTTTTTGGTGCAGCAGCAGTGGAACCTGAGAGGGCAAGACAGAGGATTTGAAGGAAATACTCTGCTGAATTCAGACACTTCTGCTCCCTGTACCAAATTATCCAGCTGAACTGTCCTACTACAATCTTACTAAAAGGAGTTTGCCTACCTGCTGTTGTCCCACATGGATGGGGACACTCCAGGTAAGCAACTCCTGCAGGCAGGAGTTAGGTCATAGATCAGTCTTGCTAATGCTTTGTGTACAGACCAACCCTTCACAGTGCTCTGAGAAGGCAAAGGCAGCTCGTGCAGGTGGAAAATCCACCCAAGCCCACCTTGCTCAGACCGGGCATCACTGTCAAGGAGAGGGATTTGGAACACAGACTCTGAGAGGAGAGGAAGAGGGATTGCACACCATCACTGTCAGACATTAAATGGCCTTCCCCAGCACTGAAGAAGTCCCAAGGGGATCCAACAAGTGACACAACATCTATACATCAATGCACCGTCCTGTAGAGGCATGTGCCTTCCAACACCTTGCCCATAACCTCAACTATGGGTTCTGCACCCCCTGATAGATAAAGAGCTGCTCTTCAGCAGATCAGGACAGACTACCCCAGGGTCCGTTGGGTTCCATAGACTCAATCATTGGTTTTTAAAAAGACTTACAGCTCACTCTGAGACCTAACTGGGAGGAAAGAACAGTAAGAAGGTTCTCAGTCTGTTCCTCACTAGAGACCTTCCCGTGCTCTGCCAGTCATGTACAAACATGGTTGTGGCTTGGTTGCTGTGCCCGAGGCACTACTACTCCATTCAAGTGCTAAATATTCTGAAGACATCACAGGCTCTCATGGACAGGAAGTAATCAGAGCATCTCCTCCCAGCAGGATGAAAACTGCCAAATACTTCAAAGCAGGAAGGGACAGGATGCTTGGTATCACCCAGATGTTACACTGCACTCATCAGTATGGCATCCTCCATCCTCACCAACTCACCTTCAATCCAGAGGGATCTTCAGCTGCTGTCTGCTCTGTTGGACAGGATTCCAGTGATTTGTGAAGATGACTAATAGCCTCACTGGTGACACTGTGTACAGCCCTGAGTCGGTCTTGTGTCATTCTTCCTCCATATAGACTCTGCACACCAGAGTTCACTGGAAAAAGACAGTATTATGCATGAGATGTGTTTGCAAAGCTGACTTTCCCAAGCAGACCTTCCATCTCAGAGACTGATCTCCATGGCTACAGATGCCCGGGGCACAGAAGGCAGCTCACAGTAACAGAAAAGGTTTAGTACTCTCATGTACATCCCCAAGCTGCAGGAGTATTTCAGATACAGTCCTCACCAGCGTTCTCTTTAATGATGAAAAGTCTTTCTATACTTACTTCCAAAACTGTGGCCATAATATCCACTGGAACCCAAAGCAGCAGCAGCGGGATGACTGTGTGAGCCTGAAGAGGTCTGTACTGTTGCATCCTGGAGTGGTAGGGGTGTTATCAACTTTGTACCACCCGGCCTGCCAGACAGGTTGGGCAAAGATTCCTCCTGGAAGCCACTGCTTGTGCTGTCCTCCCCTTCAGAAAGGAATTGCAGGTTGAAAAGGTTGCACAGTGGACCTCAGAGCCCTGCATTTCAGCCCAGAGAAAGGCCTTCATTTTGCCCATTTTGCTTGCAAAATATGATGAAGTGGTGACATGGATTTAACAGTGTCTGTTAACAGGTTACTGTACCACTTGAGCCACCACAACTACTAACATGCATGTTTTTAGCCTGCTCCCACGGGACAGGCAATGCAGTTCAGCTCAAGCTTCAATGTGTGGCTTACAGCAACAGTGAAGTTTGAAACTGTGACCAGATCAGTGCAAACACAAGGTCACTTCTGCAAACTGTTCCCAGAAGATTCGTTCCTTTTAAAGACACCTTTCTTGGCAATGTTTTGGTCACGGAAACTATCAAAATATCCAAGAACGAATGTGCTGAGAACTTGGAAGTTTCTCTGTCCTTCCTGGAAAGGTCTGTCTTGCTTAAAACTAGATATGGTATAAGACATGGGGACTGCTTGTTGTGTGGTGGCCTGCGAGTTACTGCTTCCTTGCTAGAGACCTTCAGTTTCCAGTCAGACTGGATCTTTCCACCAACACAATCGATGTTATGATCCCAAAGTAGCTCTCCCGTGGAGGTGGTTGTACAGGTAACTCCACAAAACACCTCTCTTCCACAGGTGATTAATACTAATTCATTCCTAGAATTAGGAAATCACTTCACACACACTGGAAGCTGCTTATTTTGTGTCTAGCAACTGAAACATTCAGGCACAGCAGCCAAAACATGAGCATGAGCAGCATGGTTCCATGGAGACACCTGCCTCAACCACGCAGATACAGCTGGAAACAGGACAATCACAGGAGGGAACTGGCTGGGGAAGCCACCCATCCCGAGGAGATGTTTTGGTTGTTTCATTCATCCTCTCCCAGACACACAGAAAAGCAATGAACACTTTTCATCCTCAGCGAATCTCCACAGACAAACTTTGCACAGACCACGTGCTGTTCATAACTTTATGCTATTTTTCCTTAATATTAACAGCTATAGTAAGACAAATTCTTCTGCAGAGTTTTTGGGGCAAAAAAAATCCAGCCCTACCTTTTCCAGTGGTATCTGCTGTCGAAATGTTAAGAGCAGTGAGTGCAGCTTCCAAATCCTGCACTTGCTTTAATAACCGTTCCCCTTTGTCTGGCAGCAGCTGAATGTTCACTGTAGCCAAAGTACTCTGCAAAACAAGAGAATCCAAACCCCACGTGTGCTTACCAAGCCCACAGAGAACCATCAGGTCAGCAGCTGAACACCACCACCCCTATACCATCGCCATCTGTATTTTGATACTGCTCTATAATCTCCAAAAGCATTTAAGTGCCATCTGAGTGTGATTAAATAGTCTTGGAGCTGAAAATAAATGAACTGTTAGTGTTAGGAGAGATGGAAGGACACAGTGCCTCTCCCTGCTTGTGGAACAGCAAGAAGAGGCAGTCAAGAGACTTGGACAACATCTCTCAAAGCACCCAATGTTCAACCCACTTGAATGTTTCCTTCTATACATGCGGGAACAACAAATCCAACTGTTTATTTCAATGTTCTGTTCTGAGCTCCAGGCAAACAGTGAGGTTTATAACAAAAACTATGGAACAGTTATTGGCGATTATTAAAAAAAGCAAATAGACAGGTGGTTTATTTCATCTCGGTGTGAGCTTTCATGGCTAGATCACTCTTGCTGCATGAAGCCAAGAGAGACCACCAGAAACAGCCATGTTATTTGAAAAGGTTAAGCTGGCTCTGCACTGTTCCATCTTAATGCAAATTACTTTCTGGGTAAAAGACACACAGCCCCTCAGGTGGGTCAAAATGGAGCACCCCCAAATGCAGAAGGCTGGAGTACCTTAGGGGTAATTGTCTTATTTGTGGCTTAAAACAACTAGTCTGTGCCTAGGCTGAACTCCCTTCCCTTGCCCCATCTTCCTAAACCATCCAAGTGTTTTGAGTTTCTGCTGAGGGGACACCATATTCTGGTGCCTGTCATGAGTAAGGGAAGGCACACTGAGGTGCAATAAATCACCTTTTTCTGCTTCAGCTGCACTACAAGATGGTTGTGAAGAGCTTTAGGGTCCTGGGGTCCTTCCACATGATGCGATGCCACAGCTCCTGGCAAAGATGTCCCCTGCATACTCTTTCCTGAAGGAATCTCTCTCGACTGCAAACCCTCAGCTGCCTCCTCAGGTTTACTTTTACCTGAGGAGGAATAAACAAACACTACTTCATCACCATCACTGCCAGAGCCTTTGGCAGCAGGCTGTCCCAGCCCTGCCCTGGCTGCCATCTCAGGTGGTGCTGAGGAAATGGCATCTTCCTCAGACCTCGTGTCTGTTTCTCCACTCCCTCGACCCATGCATTCTCCAGTTTCTTTATCCCCACAGTCTTTTAAGCTTTTCTCTCTGAGCTGCTCCTCCTCTGGAGGCTTGGTACTTGTGCTTTGTTTTCCAAGACTTTGAGCGTGGATTTCCTGCCTGTCTCCTTCTGCTTTCTCCACACACTCGGACGACTTCTTGGATTCCCTGCCAGTGCATTTCTCTTCCCCCCAAAGGGTGTTTCTCCCTTTCCAAGTCTCAGAAGGACCAAGTTTAGATTCAGACACTGTGCTTTCTCTAAGTTCTGGATCGCTCCTATTTCCCATGGACTGCTTCATTTTTGTTTTCAGCTCTTCCAGAGGTTCTCTCTCTATGGAGAAATCAGAGGTTGATTTTTTTTCTTTACATGACAGCAGCACACTCTCTTTCTCTGCTTTCATGCCTTTTGCTTTATCTTCCTCTCCATTTCCTTGCTTCATTTGTTTCCAGGATGATGGCTCACAATTCTTGTCTATCACTTTGAATGGGTTTCTTTGGCTGCTGGGATTGAAGGCAGGTGCTGTGTCAGGCTGGGATTTTAAGGCTTTTGACACTTTGGCAGCTTTTGGATCCTGCAATATACAAGAGTAAAGGCTAATGTACAAATTATTAAAGCACACAACCTGATCTTCTCAAACAAGACTTCATTCTCTACAGACATCATCTTTCTCATCATTTTAACAGCATCAGGAGAAATGTTTTACAAAGAAAACACAACAAAACCGCTGGTTTTCTGCTTGCTTTGCCATTCCCATGGTTTTTTGGGATCAAATCTCAACAGCATCACCCTCAAGGAAAGAGGACAACCCGAGATCAAACCCAAGTTTGAGACTGGAGACCAGCATTACTTCCCTCAACTTAAGAGTAAGTCTCATTGGGAGGATGGCAGGGTGAGACACTTCTCAGATAGAAAATAAACTCTCCCACTGCGCAGACAATCACAGTAAACAGAACAAAAAGTCGGGCTGGAATAAGCTGATACTGTAACACAAATGAAACATTCATACCTGCCATGGGACACTTCCACACCACTTCTTCCCATTCACCTTACTTTTAAGGCATCTGAAAAACAACCTACCAAAGAATAACATGAGATTTGAGCTGCAGGAGCCAGCAAAGGATTCTTTAAGAAGTACTTTGAACTTACTTAAGAAGTACTTAAGAACTCTAAGCATTGTTTAAGAAGTACTTTGCACCAGAAATACCACAGACAAGTTCTCTTGATCTGCACTTTACATCCAGACTTCTGCATAGGAAAAAGCCATGAACATGGGCAGCAGTTTTTTTACAAAAGCATTATTCTCTGCATAAAGATCCCTATGGTTTTGGGTTGCTTGGGTTTTACTTTGAGCAATAAAGAAAGTAACTGCTCAGACAAAAGCATTGTCCACATTCAGAGCCTCAGAAGTGCACACTTCAAGGTGTAAGGGAACAGCCATTCTTTTAGCTACAGTGTACAGGCTGCCTCATCTTTAAAGCACCCCAGGAGCAGAAAAACTTTGGATGTGACCTTTTTTTGAAGCTGGCAGTTGGCTAGGACTGCTGTGAGAACTTCAGCAGGATTAAAACTAGTGAAACCCCTGCAACCCTTGTGTGTCTTGGATGAACCCAACCAGAGTCGTGTTCAATTCCATTAAAAACAAACCTTACCTGATCACTTGGGTTGATACCACTGACTATAACTGCTAATGAAAATAGCAAGCATTTTGAAAGATGCTAAGGCCTCAAGGCAGGACGAGCCTGTTCAGTTCCAGCAAGAAATGGGGAGTCTGCTACCATTAAACAACTCCACACGCCCAAGCCTGCACACAAAGCTTTGCTCCCACTCCCAGGAACTTACACAGAATCACAGAATCCCAGGGGTTGGAAGGGACCTCGAAAGCTCATCCAGTCCAACCCCCCTGCCAGAGCAGGGTCACCCAGAGTCCATCACACAGGAACGCATCCAGGCAGGGTTTGAATGTCTCCAGCCAAGGAGACTCCACAGCCTCTCTGGGCAGCCTGTTCCAGTGCTCTGGCACTCTCCCAGGAAAGAAGTTCTTCCTGATATTCACATGGAACCTCCTGTGCTCCAGTTTGTATCCATTGCCCCTTGTCCTATCATTGGTCATTACTGTAAAAAGCTTGGCTCCATCATCCTGCCCCTCACCCTTTCCATATTTGTAACCATGGATGAGGTCACCCCTCAGTCTCCTTTTCTCCAAGCTAAAGAGCCCCAGCTCCCTCAGCCTCTCCTCATAAGGGAGATGTTCCACTCCCTTCATCATCTTAGTGGCTCTGTGCTGGACTCTCTCAAGCAGTTCCCTGTCCTTCTTGAACTGTGGGGCCCAGAACTGGACACAGGACTCCAGATGTGGCCTCACCAAGGCAGAATAGAGGGGGAGGAGACTTACTGGTATTCAGGTCTGTCCTGCTGCTGAACCAGGACCTGCAGCTCCACCATGCAGCCCTCGTGGAGCAGGCAGTGAGAGGCAGGAACACTGAACAGGGAAGGAAAAGCAGGAGAATAAAGGTAAGAGAAGCTGCCTGGGGAACAGCAAAATCAGTCGCCTGGGACAGAAGACTTGGAAAGTCTCCTCAGGGACCACGCAGCTGAGAAAGGAGAAGTCCACGACTGCTGACACAGCACTGGATTTCCCTCACAGCACTGAGATTTCCCCCATGGCCCCAGGATCTCACTCACAGCCCCAAGATCTCACTCACGGCCCCAGGATCTCCCTCACGGCCCCAGGATCGCTCCCATGGCCCCAGGATCGCCCCCATGGCCCCAGGATCTTCCCCACAGCCCCAAGACTGCCCCCACGGCCCCAAGATCTCCCTCTCAGCACCATGATCTTCCCCACAGCCCCGAGATCCCCCTCTCGGCCCCA
>VZRW01001496.1:36396-50001 GCA_013398125.1 Aegotheles bennettii
ACCGTGCTCCGCGCACGGCACAGCCTCCATGGCCGCGCCGCGATCGCCCCGCCCACCCTGCGAACCAGCCAATCCCGCCCGCCGCCTGCCGCGCTGGCCAATCGGAGATGGGCGAAGGCGCGGCTGAGCCAATCACCGCCGCCAAGGGGCCGCCCTAGTCCCCGCCTCTCCTCGCTCCCCAGCCCAGCGCGGGAAGTTTCCGAACGCTGGGGGAAAAGGCGGGAAGAGGAACGCGCGTTGCTATTGGTGGGCGCATCCGCGGGGGGCGTGGCCACACGGAAAGGGGCGTGGCCTCCGCCGCGGGCGCGCCCCCGGGTTCCCGCCACGATGCGGCCCGGGCACCGCTCCGGGTCCCCCCCAAACCCAGTGGCTCACCCAGGATGGCTCCTCCGGGCTGCGACAGCCCAGCTGCCGCCAAACCCATACACTTTTTAACGGAAAACACCGAAAAAATGAATTTATATTGAAAAAACGAATTTACATTGAAAAAATGAATTTACATCGAAAAAACGAATTTACATTGAAAAAATGAATTTACACCGAAAAAATGAATTTACACCGAAAAAATGAATTTACACCGAAATAAAAATGTCCTGGAAACAAACACCAGGGGTCCTCAGAAGCTGGAAATCGGGGTTTTTTAGTTTTGTATTTAAGGTGGGGAAATACAATTTTACAAAATGTGTGCATTTCTTCGTTACTGCTTTTGTTAATTACAACTCAAGTGAGATAATGAGTCCGGTACCAGCAGAATTATGGAAAGGTTACAACGCCGTGTACAAAAATATTAACAACATTTACACTAAATAACAGTGAAATTAACACTTGGCAGCCCAATTCAGCCACGGGGTAAACTCACACACCTCCTGGAACTACCCCCCAGGCTGGATTCAGCTCAGTACCTGTGTGAAAACATGCTTTTTTATACACAACACTGAAAATTTTGTGTTTTTCCTCCTAAACACTCTCCACTCTGGGCTGGCACCAGCTTTGCTGCACGTCCTTTGCACACCCAGCAACTCCTCTCAGCTTTTCTGGAAGCAGGAACACACGAAGGGGAAGGGATGCTGATAAAATACGTCCAGCCACCCGCAGCAACCTTTAAGGAGCACAACTGGGATGGTGATGTACTAGAAGCAAAAATTACAGGAGGGAGGAGCTCACTTACCAACTGTTCCATGCCTGTGTTATGCAAAGAACCACCTTACTGGTGCTTAAGTGTTCTCATTTTAACCCCCTGGTCTCAACCAGCAAACCACACACTGAATGTTAAGCCTGTGGCTGTAGCTCACATGGGGATGTAACGGGGTTCAGGCTGGTTCATCAAGTGGAGCTGCTGTGCCCAGAGATGGACGTAAGCTTGTGCTGAGGTGTGTTTCTGAGCTGGGAACAAACAGGATGTCTGAGCAGTAGGGGACAGAGGCTCTGCCTCAAGGACAGTTTGCTTCTGCGCCTCCGAGTCACACACAGCTGTAATTTAACATGTGTACACCCAGCTTTTGCCCAGATGGTAACACCCTGCCCCTAATTTCTGAAAAAAACACAGCAAAAACTCATGCGAACCACTTCTGGGGGAAGGTGGAGGGGTGGGGGAGCAGAGACAAGAGTAAACAAACACAAATCCTTGGTCCTTGGGTCCATTTGCTGCTGACACCCAAGAAACGATCCTATTCACTGGCTGAAATCAACAGTCAAGGTTGTAACCCCAGGCAAAGGGAGGATGGGGCCAGCCCAGGAAGGCACAGAAAGGTTCCTCAAGGAAGGCACAGAAAGGTTCCTCAAGGAAGGCACGTGTGTGTGACCCACCTCATCCCTCTTCTCCTAATGAACCTTCCCACCGCTGCAGCTTGCCCCACTGCCAGCAGCCTTGGCAAGCAGGGCTGATCAACCCTCCCACAATGGCAATGTCTGCACCATGCCCAAGTGCCAGATGTTCTTAGTGCAGGGATTAATGAATTAATACTCCAAGAGTGTCCCAATACGCACCGAGGTAACTACAGCTGAAGTACTGCATTCCCTGGCAATTAAAGAAACCCCAAACCTCACTGAACTTTTCTCCCTAGAAGTTACAAATCCCAACCACAAAGCAGCAATACCTTATTAGCAATACCTTATAGTATATCTGTCACACCCCTTATTAGTATCTGTCACACCCACAGAGAGCCCTTCAAAGCCAGGGAAGTGAACTGAAGTTCTCAGAGAAACCAAGAACTCTGCATTGATGATTTCCTCCAATACCACCCATGAGGTTCCCTGCACAGCTCTGCTCCCACCCATGGTGCCTGCAGAAGCTGCTGTGTTGTGACACAGAGGAGGCACACCATCCAGTTTCAGACCTAGAACAGCCAGAAATTCCTAACAAGGCTAAGTAGGACCACCAGAGCCCTCTGAAAGGTTCAGGTGTTGTCCCTCAGGGAGGTCCCTGCTCCTCCTCTGGGAGCCTGTGACAGTGCTGTATCGAATGCACAGGCTCCCACAAGAGCACTCCAGCTATCAAGTACAAAGGGATGCTCCTGGTGGGCAGGACAGGTTTGATTCCTTCAATAATGAATCAAACACTGCACATACTTTTCCTTTTTTGTTCCTGTATCGGCTTTGGCCAATGATGGACCCAACATCCAACAGACCAATGGCCTGGTTGGTGAAACCAACTCCTGCATTCCTATGCACTGCGTGATAGATTTAAGACATGGCACAAAAGAGTCAATAGCACCCTAAACAGTAACAAATACTGCTGTAAAATGCTGATGTAAATACCAGAATTCAGCTGTTTTTCAAGTGTTCAAAAAACACTGAGAACATCCTGACAAGGTATCCCGGTTCTGTTGAGACAGTAACAGCTGTAGGAGGTCCCACTTAGTGGTTTCATTCCTTATTCTTACTCCAGTGCTCCTGTCAGATGTTCCCTTCATCAATACTCTGCAGCTGAAGCCTCTGGCTAGCGTGGGGCTTGATCCCACGCCGTGTGTTCATGCTGCTCCCCGGCAGAGTCCGCACAGGGAACAGAGCTCCTGGCAAAGCATCTTCCCCAAACAAGCTGATTTTCACATCAGCTTCAATGGCTTTTGCCAAGCTGGATGCGTAACTGTCCAGAGATTTATGGACTTCAGCTTTCACATGAAGAACAGAATTCTTTGCAGCTTCTGGGGGAAGAAAAATGAAAAGCAACGTATCAGAAAATTAAGAGTTGGTCAGCACGGCTGTGCAAATGATTCTGTGATGGAGCCAAGCTTTTGTCAGTGCTGACCAATGATAGGACAAGGGGCAATGGATGCAAACTGGAGCACAGGAGGTTCCATGTGAATCTCAGGAAGAACTTCTTTCCTGTGAGAGTGCCAGAGCACTGGACCAGGCTGCCCAGAGAGGCTGTGGAGTCTCCTTGGCTGGAGACATTCAAACCCCGCCTGGATGCGTTCCTGTGTGATGGACTCTGGGTGACCCTGCTCTGGCAGGGGGGTTGGACTGGATGATCTTTCGAGGTCCCTTCCAACCCCTAGGATTCTGTGATTCTGTGAAATGCTTAAAGACTAAGATTGATCCTTCTGTGAAGGTGTGATCATGTCCTCTGCAAAATAACTACCCTACATGGCACATTGACCAGCAATACCCAGGGTTCCTAAACCATCCCATGAACACAAAGCTTCAGAGTGACCTCAATGGGTCAAGCAAAGACAGATTCCCTCCAATTCAAGTGAAAAGAACTAAGATCTGATGAAGCAAAGTGCTTACACATGTTTGACTTTGAATTAAGTGTACATTGAGTGATCTTCCCAATCCGAACCTGCGCACACAGGATTTTATCAGTCTGAATTTGTACCCAACTGCAGTCAACAGCCTGATTTCTGCTTACTATGAAGAGTCCAGGGTGAGGGACAACGGGAATTGTCTGGCATCAGGCAAGAATTCCTGCAGAAGACAGGAACAGAACCCTCAATTTGTACCTTCTCTGCTGTAAGCACAACTTACAGCCTTACAGGGATTTTCATTGCCTTTGGACTAAGATCTCGCACTTCACTGACATGAACTCTGCCCTCTAAGAGCTATTTTACACCATGTTTTAAGCCTAAACACCAGATGTTGTGTTTATGGACTAACAGTCCCAAATTCCAAGGGTTTCTTCCAAGTAGTGACTAAAATCAGCAGTCTGCTGTCCTTGGGCTTAAATTTGTTCCAGCCACACTGTGGGACCCACTTGCACTTCCAATGGGGAAGCTGTCAAGCTCTCCATGCTGGAAAAGTTTGAAGACTGCAGTTGCAGACAGTAGCATGCTTCTTTCTAAGCTTTTACTACCTTGGATACACCTGATGTAGTTGCTTTTGTAGCATCTATATGTCTCCATCCACCATGCTGAGCAACACACGTGCTTGTCCCAAATGTAATTCTTCTGTGAAGCTTCTGAATTAATTTAAGGTCCCAGAGATCCTGAAAAACCCTAAGACACACCAAGGAGAGTTGCTAAATCTGTGGGGACCTTCTGTACTGAGACCTCCCTCTTTCACTGAACTGCACAATAAGTTTGATGCCTGCCCCTATGTAATCACTAAGATAATATATGGGAAATGTATTTGTCCAAAGAAAGAATCAGCTCGTGCTGGGAAGAGGGAAAAAGTGAATTTTGCCAAGATGTTTGAAAATTCCACAGAAAGAGCCTTCTCATTAGTTCATAATCCTAAAAATCAGTCAGGTTTTATTATTACTTGATTCTTAAAGGCATCCTGCTCATTTTTGTACTGTCCACAATCATTTATTGTTTAGTAATTTCAGTTGTTATTACCAAGTCTTCTAGTCCATATTATTGTAACCATCCACTTAAGTTGTGAACTAACTTTGCTGTATTTTACAGGTGATCACAGCAAGACTTTGCCAGCACAGAATCAACAAGTGAGCTGACTGAAAAAGAAGTGCATGCAGTTCATCTATTTTCACCCATATCTGCTGAGAAATGTAATCAGTGAAGTAAGTGGAGTAAAAGTTAAGTTGGAAAAAAAGTAAGTGAAACAGAATGAAATTATACTCAAACCATTAAAGTCTGTAAATGAAAGAATTCCAAGACTGTGAGTGACAGAGTTGAGAGAAGGCTGCAAATGAGAAGCACTGGGATAATGGAATCAAAGTATAAAGGCAGGAAAATGCATTCCATGAGCAACACAAAACTGACTGTAACTGCCACCAGATGAGTGGGGCTGCAGAGAGGACACTGCTGTGCAATATAAATGGTGTGTGCAGGGAATCCCAGCTTCTGGCTGCTGTCTGCTGGTACTGGAGAACTGGAAGAAAGACCTGATCTTACTTTCTGTTGCACCTGTCAGGTATGTCAAGGTGAGCAGTGCTCAGATGTGTTTTAAGGCAATTCTGAAGCTCCTGGGAGGTTTCCTGAGCAGGCAATATAGTTGGTTCCAAGCATTTCCATACTTACCCTTAAACCCACCTTTAATTTGTTCTACTTCATCTTCAAACGTCACCGAACTCCTCCTTCGAGGAGGACAGATGAAGTGTGGGGCATGAGGGCCATCTGAGCTATCATCTTCAAGAAGCATTGCATCTGTTCCTGAAACAAAGCAGGAGGTCTCAAGCAAAACAGAGTAGAACACTGGGATACAAGATTTAAGCGGTGGCAAGAACTTTTCAGTCTATAGCTGTTCCTCCAAAAGATGTCTACACCCAGCTTCTGTAAGTCCCAGTTTGAATTAAACACTGCACAGAAAAAGAATGTCAGAGTTTTCATCAAAAGGCTTTTTAGCCATCTAAAACCTCGAGCAGCTCTGAAATGCTCAGCTGCAGAGCTTATAACCTCGATAGGGCAGCAGACAAAGGTGAAACCTTACCTCCAGTAAATAAAGGGTGAAGTTGAGGGCAACTTCCCCCATTTCCTGTTGAAGACAAAAGGCTGAGACAAGAGGCAGACAACCAGAGCTGCCAAATGTCATGCTTGTAATCAGACCTGGATGGTCTGAACTGGAGAATTCTGATCAATTTAATTAGTCTCTAATAGTCTGCTTTGACTTCCTTGAAGTGTATTTTAATAGGGAAAAATCCCATGCTGGTTGGGAATTATTTTTGCCCAATTAGTCTTTTTTCTTTTAATTTCACTTCCCTGCTGCATTTGCTTTGCACTTTTCCAGTACAAAATAGAGTTTACAAGCACAAGGAAACTCATCTAAGGCATCTCTGCAATCCTTTCACACAAAGGATGAGACTGCAGCCTACTCCTTCCTTGCTACGCTGTGTACAGAGAGGCAGAGCAAGAGTTCTGGGGAGACTTGGCTCACTAGTGCATACCACCCAAGGACAACAAGCTGCTGCCCTAAAACACAGTCCCAAACAAGATAATGACTTTCTGTGCTCTTCTGTGGATCAGCTGGGTTTGAGGCTGTCTCCTGCTGAAAACAGCAAACTCTTACAGATCTCCAGGGACACAGAATCCACCTCAGAAATGTGGTGTGCAACAGAAAGGTAGTGATAGGAAGAGATACTTTCTTCTTTCTCTGCTCTGGTAAGACTCCACCTGGAGTAGTGCGTCCAGCTCTGGAGCCCTCAGCACAGGAAGGACATGGACCTGGGGGCTGACCTGCTGGAGAGCAGTGTAGGAGAAAGGGACCTGGGAGTCCTGGTGGACACGAAAATGACCATGAGCCAGCAATGTGCCCTTGTGGCCAAGAAGGCCAATGGCATCCTGGGGTGCATTAGAAAGCGGGTGGTCAGTAGGTCAAGAGAGGTTCTCCTCCCCCTCTATTCTGCCTTGGTGAGGCCACACCTGGAGTATTGTGTCCAGTTCTGGGCCCCACAGTTCAAGAAGGACAGGGAACTGCTTGAGAGAGTCCAGCGCAGAGCCACTAAGATGATTAAGGGAGTGGAACATCTCCCTTATGAGGAGAGGCTGAGGGAGCTGGGTCTCTTTAGCTTGGAGAAAAGGAGACTGAGGGGTGACCTCATCCATGGTTACAAATATGGAAAGGGTGAGTGTCAGGATGATGGAGCCAAGCTATTGTCAGTAATGACTAATGATAGGACAAGGGGCAATGGTTTTAAACTGGAGCATAGGAGGTTCCATGTGAATATCAGGAAAAACTTTTTCACTGTGAGAGTGCCAGAGCACTGGAACAGGCTGCCCAGAGAGGTTGTGGAGTCTCCTTCACTGGAGACATTCAAACCCCGCCTGGATGTGTTCCTGTGTGATGGACTCTAGATGACCCTGCTCTGGCAGGGGGGGTGGACTAGATGATCTTTCGAGGTCCCTTCCAACCCCTTAGATTCTGTGATTCTGTGATTCTGTGACCTGTTGGAGTGAGTCCAGAGAAGGGCCACAGAAATGGTCAGGAACCTGGAGCACCTGTGCTATGAGGAGAGGCTGAGAGAGTTGGGGTTGTTCAGCCTGAAGAAGAGAAGGCTCCAAGGAGACCTCATTGCCACCTTTCAATCCCTAAAGGGGGGCTGTAAGAAGGATGGGGACAGGGTTTTTAGCAGAGCCTGTTGTGATAGGACAAGGGGCAATGGTTTTAAACTGAAGGAGGGCAGATTTGGGTTGGATATAAGGAAAAAGTTTATCACCATGAGAGTGGTGAAGCACTGGCACAGGTTGCCCAGAGAGGTGGTGGATTCCCCGTCCCTGGAGACGTTCAAGGCCAGGTTGGATGGGGCCCTGAGCAACTTGGTCTGGTGGGGGATGTCCCTGCCCATGGCAGGGGGGCTGGACTGGATGACCTTTAAGGTCCCTTCCAACTCAAGTGATTCTGTGGAGCAGCATTTTAGTGTGCTTTTTCAAATGCACTAGTTCAGTGCATTTTTTTCAAGTAAGACTAGTGAACAAACTGGCTTCTTATTCATCGCAGGGTAGATCCTTGTCCTTGGAATAATTAACATTAAGGCAGCATTTCTAGCAACCAGGACTCTGGTCTCCCACTCCAGTATTTTGTATACAGCTGGCACCACTTGGATTTTTCCCTCTCCTACTACTTCACCTGTTCTTCACAACACGAAAAACCCAGCTTCTGTTTACCAAGGCAGATGGATGCTGTTCTCCTTTCTCACCTACAGCTGCAGAATACCCACAGCAGGCAGGAAACGACCCGTGTAAAACAACTACCAAAATAAATCCCAGCTCCATAGACTTCCTTTACAGAAGTAAGAAACAAATCTCTAACACCAAGCACACATTAGATCTGTTGTCTCTAGAGCAGAGATGCTCTTTAAAGTAACTGTAATGCAGTTAAGAAGTGGTAGCTGAATTAACTGCCAGAAAAACCTAGTTACACTTCTGGATAGGAAATTACTGGCAGAACTCTTTTTTCCCCTTTTCCAAACCATCTTCAATTTGGAGATCTTAAGTAGTGACGAAATCACAAGCTGAAACCACCTTAAGTGTCTACATTTACACTGGAAGATGAACAAGACAAGGTCCCTTACACACTAGGAAACAGAAGCAGGTTCTCTGTTCCTTGTGGATACAGGGAAAGTCCCTGAAGAACAATAGAAACAGGCACAAAGGGGGACTCATTAGCAAGGGAGGGTCATCACTCCCTAGAGCCAACAGTATTTTGCAAGTCAATATATTGAGAGCAAGGAAGGGGAAAAGCGACTGCAGCAGTTTTGTTGGAACAGCTGGAACAGATGCTTCATGTCATCCACCCACCCAGAGACATCTGTGTGTAAACACAGACTATCCCAGGGAGTTCTGCCTACTTACAAGTCCACTCTTCTCCCCAAGAAAACAGAGCAAGAGACTTTCAGTTACCTGAATCCTGCGAGCAGCTGAAACCTGTGTCTCCTGTGCTGCTGCTGTTCCCCAACGGCCGCCCACCTGCCATGAGGGCAGTGAGATGAGGAGACAGCCCCAAATCTGCAAGAGAGTTGTGTTCTTGTTACACAACGGACGAGTAAGAGGTCTGCAACAGTAAAAACCTCTTCCAGCAATACCTACTGTACTGCCTTATTGATTATTCTATGTGTAAAACTTACCTTGCTGAACCAGAGTGCAAAGCACCTGGACTTTCCATCTGCAATATCAGCAGCTTTCAGATATCCTTGGAGTCTTTCCATATGGGAAGTCTTCTTCCTACCTGCACCACCTCCCTTCCACTCCTTTGGCAATTGCACCTGCTCTATCAGCCACACAGGCTGAACATGGACATACACACTCAGGGAGATGGGGATACTTGCCAGACACCTTCTAGACAGAGCATAACCTGGTAGCCACCAGCAGCTGTGACAAGCCATGAGTGTGGCAGGAGGCTCACGAGCAAGGCTGGGGCACCCCAAAAATCCCCAAAAAAAGAAGGGAGGAGGTTCTAGGATTCTTACAAAGGTGTTGTCCTTGGATTCCACTTCAAGATTTTGTTGTGGCTTTGGTTGGGGTTTTTAACTCCTCCCCATCAGCCTCCAGCTAACACACCTGACAAATTTGAAGCTGTCAGCTTCTTATCACTTGGAAAGAGCAAGGAAGTTCCTGTCTTTTCCCTCCCACCTCCTATATTCATCCACAGCACCTCCTGGATGAAGATTTGCCAAAGGGAGAAGTGTTAGAGCAGCTTGTGGTGTGGCTGCAGCTGCAGAACATTTTGATTTAGATGGGAGTCTCTCCCAGCGATCCCAGGCTGCAGAAAAAATAATGGATGCCTTACTACTCTCCCCTTGCTTCTGCATTTTAGATCTTCCCTCCCAAGTAAGTAACTTCAGTTCTTGCCTCTGCATGAAATGTCCCAAGGGACACCATGAAGACATCCTGGGTTTGGAAGCATCTGAACAGGACCCGGGAAATGATCAATAAAACCCAGAATTTCATTGCATTGCTACTTTAAAAACAACAAACTCTGAGCACATGAAGGTCTCAGCCTGCAACTTGGGGAGGTAACAAATAGTTTTGCTCTTTTCCATAGTTTTACTTTGTTTACTATCTTTTCTTCACAACCTTTAAGCCTGAAAAACCAATTTACAAGAAGTAGTAACACCGGTGTAACTTCAGCGAATCTCAGAAAGTTACAGCATAAAGCCAGGAATCAAAGAACAAGTGTTCTCACTGGGATTCAGGAAGGGTCTTTGGAGGCCACGTGTCTCACCTGTGATCCTATTGGAAATGCTGAATAACCTCGATGTCCTGTGCCGCTGGACGAAGGACTCGCGGTAATACCGATCCCCGAAGCACATTCCCAGGAGTTCCTTGCGCACCGTCTTGTTCCACAGCCCATAAATTAGTGGGTGGCAAATGGCACTGGAAAAGGACAACCACGTAGCTAATGTCTCCAAGGCAGGGGAAATACTGTTTTTTCCCCAAAGTGCCTCTGATGTAATGACTACCATATAAGGCCCCCAAGTAATCACAAAAGCACCGATGACAACCAAGATGGTTGTGAAAGCTTTGCACTGGTTGGCCGAGTAGACAACCCCTTGGAAAGCGTTCCTTCGGCTGCCAGAAGAGGACGTGGAGGTGCTGGAGTTCTTCCTCCCGTTCCTCTGGGAGTCCTCCTCCACAATGACGACACTACCACAGTGGATTTTGCGGGCCTTAATCCTCGCCACGCGGAATATGAACCCGTAGCAGATCATCATGACCACGAAAGGCAGCAGCGCGCACCAGACCTGCCAGAAGGCAGTGTAGCCAACCTCTTTGTGCCAGGCCGCCACGCACATCCACTTGAACTGGTCAAACTCCAAAGATGACCAGCCAAAAAGGGGAGGGAGGCACCCGATAAGGGAATGCAGCCACACGTACACAAGAGCTACCACTGCTCTGTTGCCTGTTATCTTCATGGGGTAAACCATTGGGTACAGGACAGCATAGTACCTGGTGGAGAAGAAAAGAGCGAGTCAACAGGAGCACAGAAGTGGCACAGAAGACAGTGTAGGAGAAAGGGACCTGGGGGTCCTGGTGGACAGGAGGATGACCATGAGCCAGCAATGTGCCCTTGTGGCCAAGAAGGCCAATGGCATCCTGGGATGGATCAGAAGGGGGGTGGTCAGTAGGTCAAGAGAGGTTCTCCTCCCCCTCTATTCTGCCTTGGTGAGGCCACACCTGGAGTATTGTGTCCAGTTCTGGGCCCCACAGTTCAAGAAGGACAGGGAACTGCTTGAGAGAGTCCAGCGCAGAGCCACAGAGATGATGAAGGGAGTGGAACATCTCCCTTATGAGGAGAGGCTGAGGGAGCTGGGGCTCTTTAGCTTGGAGAAAAGGAGACTGAGGGGTGACCTCATCCATGGTTACAAATATGGAAAGGGTGAGGGGCAGGACGATGGAGCAAAGCTTTTTTCAGTGATGACCAATGATAGNCAAACCCCGCCTGGATGCGTTCCTGTGTGATGGACTCTAGGTGACCCTGCTCTGGCAGGGGGGTTGGACTGGATGAGCTTTCAAGGTCCCTTCCAACCCCTGGGATTCTGTGATTCTGAGAAGACGTAACAACAAAAAAAACCCCCATATTTTAATGATGTTGACATCTAACTCTCTTTTCTCCAAACCTCTAACCAGGCTCAGAGACCGTTTAGAAAAATAATTACATGTAAAAATACACATCGCTGCAGTCAGGTTTGCAAAACTTGGCTGAAGTCACATATGGAGCTATCAAATCTGCCCCTACGTCTGAGCGTGTGCTTAGGGTACAGTCTGGAATTTTAAGTCATTATTTCTTGTTTCTCAAGCAGCATGTTATTGTACCATCAACAGCTTTAAAAATCTCTAGCTGATGGCCTCAAGTGCCTCATCAACGCGTTTTTTGGTCACCGTCCCTGGGGGTGTTCAACAAACAGGTTGATGAGGCACTTGAGGCCATGGTCTGATGGTCTAATGGTTAGGAATATGATGGGATAAAGGTTGGACTTGATGACCCTGGAGGTCCCTTCCAACCAGAATGATTCTATGATTCTATAAAATTCTAGTTGATGACTTCTGTTCTGTATCAAGAAATTCACAAGGGGCTGAAGGAAAAATGACAGAGTTACCCATCACAGTGCTTCTCAACCCTGTGAGCAGCCAACAAGTCCCTCTACAGAATGAGTAGGGAATTCATTATGATTTGTTAGAGAAGAGCCACTTACCGGTCTATGGCTATGAGTCCAAGAGTGAGCATGCTGGCCGAGCTGATCAGCATGTAGAGCAGGGCTGAGAAATTGCACCAAACCACCCCAAAGATCCATTCTCGCCTGATGGAGCTGGTGACAACAAAAGGCAGCACCAGCACAGAGAGCAGAAAGTTGGAGAGGGTCAGGCTGAACACAAACTTGTTGCTCAACGTGAGAAGATAGGACTTCCGATACAAGGTGACGACAATGACCAGGTTGCCCAGACAGATGAAGATAGCAATGACAATTATAGCGATGGACTCGGTGACTCTGACCGCCCCGTCCTCCTGCGTGGTGAGGTTCCTCAGGCCCTTCACGTTGCTGAGGGAGGAGTTGCTGCTCATGGTCAGAGCGTGCACAACTGGAGGAGCCGAGACATGCTGAGCAGCTAGAAGCAGAACAATGCTCAGAAACATTCGGGCAAGATTTCTTCAAGCTTTCTCCCTTTAGCGTGTGTTAATTAAAATTTACCTGTAGGATGCAGGAAACCATTTTAGATGGGAAAGTAAAGGGGCCAGATACTGCCTATGAGTTCACCAAAGAGGTCAGTGACAGCACCAAGCCTGGAAGAGGGAGGAAACTGTCTGAAAGACAAAGAGGTGGGTGGGGGGAAACAAGGATGAAAATTAGCACATTTTACGTAAGGATCTCACTTGTTTCTAAGCCATACTTACATACTACATACATGCCCCAGCTGTGCATCTCACTCAGTCCCTTCATCTAGGCTGTGAAGAAACAAGAATGTCACTATTAGTCTTTGCTCCTCTTACTTTAAAAGAAGTCGCTATTTATTTTTTGTTTTAATTCTGCCTGTTTATCCCAATTATTACCTGGTATTCTGCCTCTGCAGCATTTGCTGGTGGTCTGTGGGTGCCTGGCTAGTCATACCCTGCTGATTCTTTCTTAACAGTTGCTAAGGAACATTCAAAGACTCAGGGATCATTGTGTGTACTCTCCTAACATCACTTCTCTGTGTTCATAACCACTCTGACTGCAGAGGTGGCTCTATTTTACTGCCAATACCAAAGGACTGGGGGACCTCGTGTTGTGGTCCACCTACAGAAATGTTTGAGAACTCGGTGTTAGCATCCATCCCACTGACTCACAGCCTGGTTTGGTGAAGCAGCAGTGTTTTTCCCAACTCCTTAAGCAGCCCTGTCTCTCCCCACCGCCTCCAACAGGCACTGCTACCTACTTCTTCCATCCTTCACCCATCTGCTGGCCAGCACAGCAGCAAAAAAACACCACCAAAAACAGGCAAACACGCAAACCAGAATACTTACAAGTCTGTCCATTATTATTGAGCCATAGGAGCGGGTTTTTTTGGAAGTTAGGACTCGGGAATGTTATCCCAGCGGACTCCGTGGCTCCCGAGTACTCACAGCGATGTTTGCAGTGTCGGGGTGCAGAGCCGTGCTCCTTCCACGTCCACCCGTGCTTCCTAGGAGTAATTAAAGACATTACAGATGGGCCACGCTCTCCAGGACGGGACTCAGCTCTCCCCCAGCCGGGCTGCTCCTCTCCCAACCCTGCGGGAGCCGTCCCAGCGCCTGCTC
>VZRW01001496.1:50461-65390 GCA_013398125.1 Aegotheles bennettii
CTGAGAGCATCATCCAAACGCTGCTGGAGCTCAGGCAGGGTTGGTGCTGTGCCCACTGCCCTGGGGAGCTGTGCCAGTGCTCCACCACCCTCTGGGGGAAAAACCTTCTCCTGACACCCAACCTGAACCTGCCCTGATTCAGCTCCTGCTGTCACCCCCAGTCCTGCCATGGGTCACAGGAGTGCAGAGATCGGGCCCTGCCCCTTCTCTTCCCCTCGGGAGGAAGCCACAGACTGCAATGAGGTCCCCCCTCAGCCTCCTCTTCTCCAGGCTGAACAACCCAAGTGCCCTCAGCTGCTCCTCACAAGCCACCCCTTCTAGGCCCTTCCCCATCCTCGTGGCCTCCTCTGGACGTGCTCCAGCAGTTTGATGCCCTTTTTGAGCTGTGGAGCCCCAAACTGCACCCAGTGCTCGAGGTGAGGCCACACCAGTGTGGAGCAGAGTGGGACAATCCCCTCCCTTGCCCGGCTGGGCCACGCTGGGCTTGATGCCCCCCAGGACACGGGTGGCCTCCTGGCTGCCAGGGCACACTGCTGGCTCATGTTCAGTTTGCCATCAACCAGGACCCCCAGGTCCCTTTCCACCACACTGCTCTCCAGCATGGCCTCAAGTTCCATCAGGGGAAGTTTAGGTTGGAGATTAGGAAGAAGTTCTTTCCTGAGAGGGTGGTTGGGCACTGGAATGGGCTGCCCAGGGAGGTGGTGGAGTCACCGTCCCTGGGGGTGTTCAACAAACGGGTTGATGAGGCACTTGAGGCCATGGTCTGATGGTCCAATGGTTAGGAATATGATGGGATAAAGGTTGGACTTGATGACCCTGGAGGTCCCTTCCAACCAGAATGATTCTGATGGCCCATCCGTGAGCGATGTCATTCCCAACCCGTTCCACCACTGCTATCCTACAGGGCTTTAAGCTCAACGTGCCACCGCGTTCTGTCACTTTGAAAACCCCATTCGTGGAAGAGTTCAACCAGCACAGGAGACTCCACCCCCGCTCCCAGCGCGGCGCCAGGGGCTCGGGAGCTTGGGCAGCGCCTGAGGAACCTCGGGAGCGGGGCCGGGGAGCACCATGAGGAACCGCTCCCTGGGGCACAGGGGCTGAGGGGGCCGGAGGGAGGGAGGGAGGAGAAACGCAGCTCCCGCCCTCCCCTCACGGCCTCCGCCCTTCCGTGGCGCTGCCCGGGAAGCGGAAGGGGCCGGGGGCGGCGGTTCCGGCGGTGCCGCTGTTGCCGTGAGGGGAGTGCGGGTCGCGGCCAGGCAGGGCAGGGCAGGGCAGGGCAGGGCAGGCTCCGCCGCCGCCCCTTGCGGGCCCTGTGGCCGTGCTGTCCCGCTCGCCTCCGCCATGCACCCCGTGTTCCAGAGCAGCCGCCGCGACTTCGCCTTCGGGCCCTGGAAGCTGAGCGCTGCCCGCACGCACATCATGAAGTCGGCGCAGGCCGAGAGGTGGGGACGGGACCGGGGGGGAGCGGGGAGAGCCCGGGAGCGGCCGAGGGGACGCGGGGGGAGCCCGGGCCGCGGGGCTGACCCCGCTGCTCAGCCCGGGTGCGGGGATTGTCCCGGTCCTGTCCTCTGCCCTGAGGCACTGGGGTGCTCCAGGGCACAGGGGGGCTCCAGGATCGTGTTTTTTAATGGTCGCTGATAGTTTGGGGGATCCGGACCTCTGCGAGCTAATTAGAAGCCTGTTCCTCTTAATTACTTCTCGATGGTGATTAAGGCTCTTTTAAACGTGGCCCGCAGGCTCTCACAGGCTCCGTGGTGCTAAGGGCTGGTCAATAAGGGGGTTCCCATCACAATGTCATTGCTCGCCCTCTCTTTGCAGCAGTGATCTCCACTGCTCCCCTGGCAGCACCCAGACCTCAGAGCGGACTCCCCAGGGTGCAGCCGAGCAGCTCAGCCCTGCAGCACCACAGCCGGCCTCGCTGGGGGGCAGATTTGGCAGATCCTGCTTGGTTTCACCCTCTGGAATCACAGAATCCTAGGGGTTGGAAGGGACCTCGAAGGATCATCCAGTGCAACCCCCCTGCCAGAGCAGGGTCACCTAGAGTCCATCACACAGGAACGCATCCAGGCGGGGTTTGAATGTCTCCAGCCAAGGAGACTCCACAGCCTCTCTGGGCAGCCTGGTCCAGTGCTCTGGCACTCTCACAGGAAAGAAGTTCTTCCTGAGATTCACATGGAACCTCCTGTGCTCCAGTTTGCATCCATTGCCCCTTGTCCTATCATTGGTCATTACTGACAAAAGCTTGGCTCCATCATCCTGCCCCTCACCCTTTCCATATTTGTAACCATGGCTGAGGTCACCCCTCAGTCTCCTTTTCTCCAAGCTAAAGAGCCCCAGCTCCCTCAGCCTCTCCTCATAAGGGAGATGTTCCACTCCCTTCATCATCTCTGTGGCTCTGCGCTGGACTCTCTCAAGCAGTTCCCTGTCCTTCTTGAACCGTGGGGCCCAGAACTGGACACAATACTCCAGATGTGGCCTCACTAGGGCAGAATAGAGGGGGAGGAGAACCTCTCTTGACCTACTGACCATCCCCTTTCTAATGCACCCCAGGATGCCATTGGCCTTCTTGGCCACAAGGGCACATTGCTGGCTCATGGTCATCCTCCTGTCCACCAGGACCCCCAGGTCCCTTTCTCCTACACTGCTCTCCAGCAGGTCAGCCCCCAACCTGTGTTATGCATACATGGAGATCCCCTTAGTCTTGTTGAATGTATCTGTGCTCGTGGAGGGTGATTTGTTTGATAAAGCTCCATGTCTTGAGACATTGTGCTTTCTTAAATTATAATGAACTACATGAACATTATTTTTTTTAACATAACAGCATAACTTTGGTTTTTTTTTAACTGGATATCTGCCTTAAGCCAGGTAAAAGCTATATTCTTTCCTCCGTTTTTATGCTACATTCAATGCCTAAAATAATCTCAAGCTGCTGCTGACTAATGGCCCTTTTTTTGCTTGCAGTTATGAGTAAGAAAACTCCAATCCTGTGGTTTAGTCATTTTTCTGTAGTGAGGATTCAGCACCCAGCTAAGCTGTACCTGTGTCCTGGAAGGAGGGCTAGAATTAGACTACCCCATCTTTATGGCATGTTTGTGAAGACTTATTTTGTGGGATGGTACCTCTTAAAAGTGTAGATCTTTGTTCTTAAGATCAGGAGGATGTTAACTCATTGTTATCTGGGAACAGGAGAGAGACTTGAACTGCCAGTCTGGAGGCCAGGTTGCCTGCTATATTCAGTTTCTTTAACTGTAGCTGTTTCAGAATAAACAGTTCCCTCTGTAATTTTCAGCAGTTACCTTGGTCTATCTCGATGTTTTTTGAGGAACACACAGTTTTTCAGAACGTGTTAAAAAGCCTGAAAAGTAAAGTTGCAAGAACCACAACACAACTTGAAAGAAAACAGAGGATTTTGCAGGGTAGGGAAGAGATGTTGAAAATTAGCCATTTACCTGTAGGTCTTGGTACCTCACAGAAGATCACAGAATCACTTGAGTTGGAAGGGACCTTGAAGGTCATCCAGTCCAACCCCCCTGCCATGGGCAGGGACATCCCCCACTAGACCAGGTTGCTCAGGGCCCCATCCAACCTGGCCTTGAACACTGCCAGGGATGGGGAGTCCACCACCTCTCTGGGCAACCTGTTTGAAGAGTGGTGAACTATCCAGTTGCAGTGCTCTTAGCCAGCTTCCTTTTACAGTGTATTTTTCTTGGCATTTTGACTCTTTCATTGCTTGAGGAACATCATTAGTATCTGTAAGAGTTTTGTATCACAAAAACCCCCTGGGCAATCCCTGTGGAAAGGTGAAGGATTAAATGTGCCGTAGCCAAGAACTCCTTTTTGTGATGGAGTTGATCTTTGCAGGTCAAGGGGCCAACACTTGATGAAGTGGAAAAGTTCCTAACAGTATTCTGCCTCCTCTGGGAGAGGCTCAGGGAAAGACAGAGATCTTATTCTCCAGGTCTGTGAATTAGCTATTTTTGTTTCAGTTTGGTTAGTGTAATGTTCTTTTGTATGCAGGATTACAGAAATAACCACTTTTGTTCAGGAATGCCTTATTAACAATGTGAAACTTGTGATTAGGACACTTATTTTCTCCCCTCCTTATAATTAATTTCCTAAAATTTTCTTTTCTACATATGTTGTGTAGTTCTTTTTGATCTTGATAAGTAAAATAGGCAGTGGTAGGGAGGAAAAGAAGCAGGTGAGGGCTTTGGGTGACTTAAGGTCAGTATGTATATAAAGCCATGTTATATCTATGTGTGTGTGTATTTATATACAGCCTATGTATATATGTACACGTGTATAAACAAGCTTGATGTGAAACAAAGTGTGAAATAGGATGGTTTGAGGTTTTCTGCAGGGTTCGTGCAGTGCTTTGTTCAGTTGGGTCTGTGGCTACGGCTGTGGCTTTCATGGTTAAGGTTACAAATACCAGTAGGTGTTCTCTGGAAAGCAGTAGGGCACAGTAACATCTTCTGCACTTCTCACATCCTCTGCCAGGGTTGTTTGCAGCCCCTTTTTGTAGGCACCTAAATTTGGAGGTAAGGACCACTGTGTAGTGAATTTAAACTTGCTGACAAGGATCACTCGTCCCTAAAAGTTCTTCTAGAGCACCTGTGGAAGTGGTTCATGGACCATCCAGGCATTTGCTACAATGGTTTGAAAGCTGCTACTTCACGCTTATCAGATGTTTATGAGGCTGATGGAGAAGGAATGTTATAGGAACACTTTTGTGGTGGAAAAGTCACTTCGGATCAATGACCCTGCAATTCACGTTGAGTGATTAAACTGGGAAAACTGCAGAGTCTTGCAGAACGTGTCGATGGTGTGTCTTCTAAATTGCCAGAGTCTAAAGAACATTTACTCCAAAACAAGGACTGCTTTCACTGAGCTGTAGCTGACCACGCTTCACGGGGCTTTTATTTTTCTGTGCAGGTTGGCTGGCGAATTACACATGCCTTCCCTGCCAGAGATGATGTTTGGAGACAACATCCTAAGAATACAGCACGATCATGGTTTTGGAATTGAGTTCAATGCAACAGATGCTTTAAAATGTGTCAATAACTGCCAAGGTATGATCAAAGTGGCTTGTGCAGAAGAGTGGCAAGAGAGCAGGTACAGTATTTTATCGCCAGTGGGTAAGTACTGGTGTGTTGTGTGTGAAACTCTCATAAAGCAGTTCAAAGAACAGACTGAACTCTTGAAGACCATGTTTGGTTCTATCATAGAGACAGTGTGTGGTCACAGAAGTCACTTAGCTTTTCTTTATCACGCTCGTCCTATCTGTTAAATTTGGTCAGCTTTATTGTTCGTTTGTATCTTGGCTTTCTTAAACTAACCAGGTAACAGGGATTAATGCTGCTTCTGTTTACTCAAACTCGCAGGGCACCAGGGCTCTGAGCATTACAAGCTTGTATTGTGTGGCATCTCAAGGTGCAAAATGCTGTGTGTGTTCAAAATCTTAGCCTCAGGAGTACAGCAGGACAGTTGCCACGCATGTTAGCTGGTTGTACTGCTTGGTATTTGCCAAGTTAGTTGCAGAGCACCTGGAAATAAAGCACAGAGAGAAATCAAAGCTATCACAAAGGCTAAGGCAAATAGTTAATGCTTGCTGGGTGTTGTCAGCAGGCTGCTTTCTACTTAAATTTAAAATGATCCTGAAATACACATTTTTCAACAGTATTGAACCAAGATCTTTATTTTTACTCATGGGACTGAGATAGTATTAGCACAGGAATTCTGGTAATGGTTTTCTAATTTATTATGGAAACATATTGTGAAAGAAACAATAGGATTAAGTCTTGACATCATCATTGCAGCACAGACAATGCTGCTGTTTTTCTTGAAGAGTGTGGGAATCGTAATACGAATCACAGAATTTTGGGGGTTGGAAGGGACCTCTAAAGCTCACCCAGTCCAACCCCCTGCCAGAGCAGGAGCACCCAGAGCAGGGCACACAGGAATGCATCCAGTTGGGGTTTGAATGTCTCCAAAGAAGGAGACTCCACAGCCTCTCTGGGCAGCCTGTTCCAGTGCTCTGTCACTCTCACAGTGGCAAAGTTCTTCCTTATGTTCACCCGGAGCCTCCTGTGTTCCACCTTGCACCCATTGCCCCTTGTCCTGTCACTGGCCATCCCTGAGCAGAGCCTGGCTCCATCCTCCTGACCCTCACCCTTTGCATATTGATAAACATTCATGAGGTCACCCCACAGTCTCCTCTTCTCTAAGCTAAAGAGCCCCAGCTCCCTCAGCCTCACCTCATGAGGGAGATGTCCCACTCTGTTCATCATCCTTGTGGCTCTGTGCTGGACTCTCTCAAGCAGTTCCCTGTCTTTCTTGAACTTATTGAACATAGTCTTATGTGAGGTTGTGGTTGTTTAAGCCTTACTACAAAGCGTGCTGTTTTTCACTTCTTGAGGAGTGAGACGGAGCACACCAAGGAAGTTGTCAAGCCATATGATTGGACTTACACGACTGACTACAAGGGAACATTGCTGGGAGATACTGTGACCTTAAAGGTAACCATTTTCTGCCTGTTTAATGCTGATTGCATATTGTTTCAGTCAAACACAAGCACATTTTTTTTTAAAAAGCCATCATTTACCTTTCAGGAGGCTTCTGTAAAGCCTTTCATGCTTTGTAGTTTCTAACATCAAAGTATAGTTTGGGCTTTTCATGTCTCAGTGTGTTATCTTAATCAAATTATGGCTTATTTTAATAACTGGGGGTTTTTTGTAAGCCATTTTGGGATTATATAGAAGGGTGCCATTGTGTCCCTTAGTGAGGACTTGGAGAGTAAAGCATGTGGGAATCTTCAGCGTTTGCTGGATGCACCTCTAAAGCCCTGAACTGCCCACAGACAACAGAACCATCAACTGAGTAACTCTCCAGTACCTTTACTCACTGTTTGCCCATTTGTCTGAGCAGATACGTAGGTCTGTCTGCTTTCAGTGACTTACATTTTTTCTGCAACAGTAACTCTCATATTTAAACTCACAGGCCCTCCCTTGTCTTTATTTACTTTAGAAGAATACTGAAGTTCCCAGCTGCTCTTTACTGTGTACAGACAGCTTGCTACTAAGCAGATCATCTATGTTAACTTACTAGGATTGCATTAGTTGTAGATCACTGGAGTTATTGCAGAATTCAAAGTGCAGCATGGAAATAAATGGTGTCTTTTTGGCCCGTAGTCTTTAGGCAGCAGAGTGTATGTGAAGACTCTGAGATGGAAAACATATGGGTACTTGATTTCCATGGAAAGGCTTTGTTAGAATCCTGCTCGGGGTTTGTAGTGGACTGCTAGAGATACTAAAGGCATGAAATCCTCTTTATAACCCAGAACTTCTCATTTGTACGTTAAACATGAGGCATTTTCAAATGTTTTGAAGTACAGAAAGTGAGCAGGATTGTTTGCAGCTGAAACCCTGCAGAGACTGTACCCAGAGGAAAGTGTATTCAGAATTTCCCACTCTTGGTTTTCACTTTGATTGGTGTTTCCTCTTGTAAACTTCTGTTTTAATTATAACTTTTTCCCTTAGAAATTTGGAGTGTTTTAAACTTAGTGCCCTAAAAGCTTTTTCCTTTCTAAAACTAGCAGTTATGGGATTTAAAAGATGAGGACTTTATGCAGCTTCGCAGCAAATTAATATGCTAACTGTTCTTAATCTTTTTCTGTAGGTTGTTCCTACAACAGAACACATAAATACAGAGAAGTTGAAAGCCAGGGAACAGATTATGTTTTTTGAAGAAGTACTTCTGTTTGAAGACGAACTTCACGATCACGGAGTGTCAAGCCTGAGTGTAAAAATAGTGAGTTCTTTCTGGGATTTCAAATTTAAAATGCAAAGTTCTTGATCCTCACTCTTAGAAATATAACTCATACTGGGAACTGTGTTGTCTTGAAATCTGTCAGCTGCTTCAGGGAACAATCTCTTCCCCTTTTCTACACCCTGCCTAAGAATCTTCTGGGACACTGCCCTGCTGCCCAATGACAGAGTATCAACAGTCCAAATTTTGACTGTGCTACTGAAAGCTCCTCCTACGATCTTTCGTTGTGAATATCTGATGTAGATAAGGGCATGCTTAAAGTAAAGCTTTGTACCATGCTGAATGAACATCTTTATTTTTGCAGAGAGTTATGCCCTCCAGCTTCTTCGTGCTGTTAAGGTTTTTCTTGCGAGTCGATGGGGTGCTCATCAGGATGAATGACACAAGGCTTCATCATGAGGTAAACTATTTGCCATCCTGAATGCTTTACAGATGCTCCATTGCCATGTTACTTTCAGAGAAGACCTGATGGTACTCCTGTAACTTAATACTGATGTCTGGGGGCAGAGGGGTTACCTGAACTGAACCTTCAGGTGTATTTTATTATTGTGGTGGTGCTGGAGTGTCAACCAAGTGCTGGATGCCATGGGGCTAGGTATAGTATGAGCAGAGTAGGCTGCCCCTCATGTGAAGTAATCATTTAGATACATTTGACAATATCAAGTTTAAATGGTGTGATATTGTTCTTATCTCCAAGTAAATGGGTTTTTTTGGCTTGTCTTATATATGACTGCAAGTTTTAATTTGCAAATAACAGTCCATACTACATCAATTTCTAGTATCTCATAAGTAATACAGAAGGTAACAGTTGTGGTTTGCTTGTTCTGTCTAGCTGTATTTGTACTGATGCAGGAGTTCTAGCTGAGTAAAGATTAACAAGCATATTCAGTCACAGAAGGGTTTTTTTGTGCATACACACAGAAAGGTGTTTTTTTGGGAAAGAGAACATTGCTGAACATCTTTGTGAATTTGAACGTAGGTTTCTGCTCCCAGGTGAAAATCTGTGGTCAACCAAATTCAGATGCTTCCTAAATTCACTGTATTTAAAATGCTCATTCTGCACTGATACTAGGTGATAATTTTGTAATGATTTTTTTTCCCATTAGGCTGACAAGACATACATGTTGCGAGAATATACATCCAGAGAAAGCAAAATATCAAGTTTAAAGGTATTGCATTTTTAAGTTATTTTTTTTTCCTGTCTTTTTAAAAATTGTTTTATGGTCAGCATAGAAAACACCGTGTCTGTAAGTCATTCTTTGTTAGGTTTGGAATAGATACAGGGGTTAAGATCTGCTTGGTAAGAGCCTCATTCAGTTATTCTCAAATAAGTTTTTAATAGCCCACCTTAAAACTCTAGTAATGGCTCAGAATAATCCGTGGCACGTTTGGAGTTGCAGCTGTTGGGTTTTATTCTTGAGCCAACACCTGATCTTGGATATTCTTGTTACTTTTCCTTCTCCCTAGTTTTTCTTTCACCTGTAAAAAGTGGCTGAGGTGTTGCTAACCTTCTGAGGGAATATTTTTGCAAAACCCTTTGCTTTTCAAGGAAAGGGGCACTATCATTTCTTAACAATACGTGATCCCTATAAACAGGACTAAATCCAGACATGAGCTTTTTGATAGTTTTTTTGTAGGTTTTATTTCACCACATTTAAAAATTATCATCTACGCTGTTAAATTTTTTACTGCCTGTTGTTACAGGGAGGAAATGCATCTGGCTTTTCAGTTCCCTAGATCAGCTTGCTTAAGTAAAGCAAAAAACATTCCTGCTTCAGTTAGGTTTGAAATAATTGAAGCAGCAGAATGATTCCTCGCGTGTTAGGGGTAGCCAGAATAGAGGTTGNTATTATATTATATTATATCTATCATCAAATGTCTTAGACGTGGTGAAATTGTCTACAGGAATCTCCAGAGAAAGGTACTGCTCAACTTAATGAAATTACCTAAATTCTTCAAATAAGAAAATGAAATCCAATAGGTTTTAGTATTTCATCTAACTGTCCCTAGTGGACTGCATAAAACTAAGGTGCATGTTGAGCTATATCAATTCCCAATAGCTAAATCTGATCAACTCCAGGGAATGCATTGCAATGGCTACAAGACCTTAAGCGTGGGATCCCTCGTGACCATCCTAGTCTCATCTAGAACTAGAACCTCAAAAGAAATTCAAATGATAAATAATTTTTTTTAAAACATTGCAGCTGTCCATGAACTTTCTTGCACTCTTATAATCTGCTGCTTGTAAACATTAAATGCCTTTCCTAGCCTATTGACCCACACAAGGAGTAAAAGCCTGTGTGTGTATTTGAAGTTATAAGGTAAATCTTAATAATCATACCTGACTTAAGGTGTTTAAATCAGGAAATATAGATTGATTGTCTGTAAAAGTTGGGGTTTGGAATACCTTTTATTTTTTTCCTTCTTCCATTTATTGGTTTCGTGTAAAATTCTTGCTTCTTAGCACGTTCCACCTTCCCTGTTCACGGAACCTAACGAGATCTCTCAGTATCTACCCATAAAGGAGACAATCTGTGAAAAACTAGAATTCCCAGAGAAGCTGGAGCCTAAACCAGAAGCATCACTGGAAACCATGTGTGTTAAGTCTAAATAAATGTGACTTCATATGGACTCGAAGTAGGCTGGAGATAATGTGATCAGGTAACCATTGCCATGGGGGGGTTGGTTTCACTACTAGTGGAATAACAAAATTTGGCTAATTTTTCTGTAGCCCTGTGTTCCAGAGTTTGGGGATTCCAATTTGAGAGCGAGGAGGCAAAACGTGTACCAAGCCAGAATTTTATTAATTATAACACACAGTTAAGGTTACAAATGATACAAGGCTAGAGTTTATCTTACCAACCCCAACAGATGTCCAGTGATGACCAAGAGCCCAGCTCTAGCAGTCATTGCTAGGCACTGCGGGGGGGCAGGGCAGGCTCCACCACAACGGGCATCCCCACCAAGGCAACGTGGTCCTTGGTGGTCTCTCCTGTCTCCCCCCAGTCTCCCAACATCCAAGCCTTTATACCCAGGGGGCCCCCCTCAGCCAGAAAGAGCAGCTACAGGGGCACTGTGCCACCCATGGGCATCTTTTCCCATCTATGGGGAATTTTCACACTTTTCCAATTATCCCTTTACTTCCCAAGATCCTGCAGTTATCTCTTTGCTTCCCACAGTGCTCCCCTCTTGTTTCTTCTCAGAGTGTTCTTGAGCTCCAGCTACAGGCACATTTGTTGATGTTGCAGCTGTGTTTGTCTCTGCCTGGGATGTTAAAAAGGTGGACTTTTGGACCATTACTCATGTATCAGACTCATCTGACACACCCTGAGAGAGAACATTTCAAGCAAGTTTTGCTAGTGGTGTTCTTTGTTGGTTTTTATTAACCTGTATCTGGAGTTAATGATAGGCTGGTGGCAAGTTACAATTCTCAATGGCATTGGAAAAAGTCTCTCATGATTAAGAGTCTGGGTATTGTCAGGAGTATTGTCCTGACCCTCCACCACAAACGCTTCTATGAAGACTTTGTTATCGCTGCTTCAGATAACTAGGAGATTACTGGTGTCATAAAATGGGCATGATTTTATTTTTATTGAGAGTGATTTCTCAATAAATCAGTAAGTAAATAAGTTAAAATTTCCTCTGCATTATTTTCAGCTCTCAGTCTAAGCTACACGTTTTGCTTGGCTTCCCCTACTGTGAGCTGATAACCAACTGAGTTACTTTTTGGAGTCTCTGATCCAGACTGTAAGTTAAGAATATTAATTTCATCTGAGGATAGGTTTAAGGAAAAGTAAAATTGCATTTGTTTGACACTACAGAAAGTTAAAACGTGTTGTTCTGTATCAACCTGCTTAAGACTGGGGAAGAGAGCAGCGTTTGGTCTCCAGTCTCTAACAGACGCTGGCATTTGCAGTTTGAGGAACAAGATCCTACATAGCCTTAAGAGGATGCTAACGTGTATTCCAGATACATCATTTCAGTTTGGTTTTAAGTTCTGAGCTTAATGGATGTGTGGTCACAAGTATAGTCATGGTTTTAACTCAACACTTTGTAGATTAAACCTTAAATATTCTTATTGCCTTCGGAAATCCTAAATTATATCAATTGTTTGGCCTAAGAATGGGGGAGCTAAACAGACTCATTTGGGTTTCCTGCTCACACTCTGTGAGGTGCAAGAAGCAAATGACTGTAGCACAAAGCAGCCCTTGTGGTTTAAAGTGATGGCAGATAAGAACGTGTACACATTCTGTTGGCTTGGAGCTTTCATTTCAAAATCTTCATATTCTACACTGCATGGCTTCATAGAGACAGCCTCCCTCAGAACCTGGTGTTTAACCAGGTCCTGGGAGAAATGGTTTCCATTTAGACAAGACTGAGGCTCTTGGAGAAAAGTCTGCTGCAAGCTGAGTGAGTGTTTTCTTAAGAAAAACAAACACCACGCTTTGTTTCACTTTTATTTGAGGCAGTGTAAAAGTGAGAGTAAAGACACACCTACCCCACTGAGGGTCTGTGAGGGTTATTTTATAAAATGTTACTGATTAGAATCCTTTTTCCTTTTCCCTGGATACACCTTCAGCCTTATCTTTTGAATCCTTTGGAAAGGATTACTGCCAAAAGAATCTTATGATCCATGGGGTAGAATGAGTGAAGAGAACTGTAAGTCTCTGAAAGAAATTATTATCAGCTGTGATAATATCACCCACATGATGTGGGTGAGGGAATTTGTGGCCACTTTGAGATAGAGGTGAGATCCTCTATATTCCACACTAGAGTCCTAAATTCCGTTGGCTTTTTTCATCTTCCTGCACTTGTTTCCTGAAGATTTTAGTGTCAGGGTGGAGAAGGGGCTGCCAATTAACTCAGCGTGGAAGTCATCAAAATTGATTTGGTAACAGGAGATTATTTAGGTCCACTCCAGTGGTAGAGGGTTACTGGGAGAGAGTGGAAAGGAAGGGAACAACGAATGGGGGTGAAGGGATACTTTGCTGGTAGAAGTAACTCACGGCACTTCTTTTACTCTAAGCATATGTTATTTCACATGCCTTATGTTATAAAAATACACTTCAAAGCTGGCAGTGACTGAGAGGAGAGCTGCTGCAGTGCTAGCACGGAGGAAACTATCTGTGTTCATTAATTAAAATTGTGGTTTGGGCTCGGTCAGTGATGCTGACATTAAACTCCATTGGTATTCTGGGGAGGGGCCAACAGAACCAACACCCAGAAGAGGGTGTTCTCCACGTTTAGCTTATGCTGTGTATTTTAGCATGTCCATCACGTGTACTGATCCCTGACTGTCAATGCAGTTGTCTCCCGTGGGTTTGGATCCTGACTGTGTCGATCCGTGATAGCCATCTATTTTGGGTGCTGCACATTGAAGTGGAACACGTGTAAAAATCACAAGAGCACATCTAGGAATTTGCAGTTACCACAAAGTAAAACTCTGAGCGCTTTGTGGCTCTCTGACACCACACAGAAGCACCAGTACAAACCAGTGTACCCCGAGCTCTGGGGTACAAATTTTCAACAGAAAAACAGCACTTTGGATGCATAATTTTTATTTTTGGGGGGGGTGTTCTCCAGCTGTTTTGTGGCAAGTTGAACATGTGGCAGTTTATATTCCTTCTTGTATGTTGCTAAATAAAACGTACCAAACATTTTATAGTTCTGGTGGTTTTGTCTGAGCAAAATAAACCGAGGTAAGGACTCGTGATGCTGAAGTTTGGGTGCTGGTGAGATCACAGAATCACACAGAATCACAGAATCCTAGGGGTTGGAAGGGTCCTCGAGAGATCACCCAGTCCAACCCCCCTGCCAGAGCAGGGTCACCTCGAGTCCATCACACAGGAACGCATCCAGGCGGGGTTTGAATGTCTCCAGCCAAGGAGACTCCACAGCCTCTCTGGGCAGCCTGTTCCAGTGCTCTGGCACTCTCACAGTGAAAAAGTTCTTCCTGATATTCACATGGAACCTCCTGTGCTCCAGTTTGCATCCATTGCCCCTTGTCCTATCATTGGTCAGCACTTGACAAAAGCTTGGCTCCCTTGTCCTGCCCCTCACCCTTTCCATATTTGTAACCATGGATGAGGTCCCCCCTCAGCCTCCTTTTCTCCAAGCTAAAGAGCCCCAGCTCCCTCAGCCTCTCCTCATAAGGGAGATGTTCCACTCCCTTCATCATCTTAGTGACTCTGTGCTGGACTCTCTCAAGCAGTTCCATGTCCTTGACATGGCATGAGCCATGAGCATCCTTGAGCAGTTCCATGTCCTTGATGTGGCATCCACGTGCCTCTGCCTGGCATCAGCCTCTCGGGCTGGTTGGGAGGATGAGGTGAGGCTTCTTCGGGACAGGGGAGGAGCGACGGTGGTGGGGACAAGATGAGATGTACAGTGCTGTTCCTCTGAGCTTAACTGGTGGCAAGCAATGGGTTCAGAAGTGGTGGGAGGACATGGGTGGGACTCTGTGTTCCAAGATCTGGGACTGTTTGGATGTGAGCTATGGTATTGTACGCTTGGAAGAGCAAGAGGGTGAGAGATGCCTGACTCCTGGGGGAGTTTGCTGTCCCTTACAACCCCCAAAGCTGTAAGTTACTGGGAAGATGGATGCAAACTGGAGCACAGGAGGTTCCATGTGAATCTCAGGAAGAACTTCTTTCCTGTGAGAGTGCCAGAGCACTGGACCAGGCTGCCCAGAGAGGCTGTGGAGTCTCCTTGGCTGGAGACATTCAATCCCCGCCTGGATGCGTTCCTGTGTGATGGACTCTGGGTGACCCTGCTCTGGCAGGGGGGTTGGACTGGATGAGCTTTCGAGGTCCCTTCCAACCCCTAGGATCCTGTGGTTCTATGAAGAACAGCTCTCTGCCATAGGAACACGGGCACTGGGCTGGGCTGACCGCACTGACTGGGAGGGTTTGCAGTGCTAGAGGCCCAGGAGAGCTGTCACAGGGCGGCTGGAGCGCCGGGGAGCGGGGACACAGCTCCAGCGGCACCTTTTCCAGGACCTTTCTCCCACCCCCCCCTGCCCTGCCCGGCCGCGCCCGGCGGTCCGCTCGGAACTACATCCCCCAGCATGCACCGCGCCGCCGCCGGACACCTGCACGCGCCC
>VZRW01001496.1:74356-99939 GCA_013398125.1 Aegotheles bennettii
TTCCAGCTCCACGACCTTTAATTCAATAAGAGAGAAGAACAAATCTTCATTTGACTGCATAGCACGTGAGGCTGAGCAATCATGCCCTTAAAGGAAGGGAACCCAAGGGGAAGTGGCAAAGACATGAGGATCACTGGAGTGCCACTAGGGTTTCTGTTGCCCTTTGGTGTTGTATTCTGTTCCCAGACTCACCATATTCTTGCCAATATGTGAAATATACTCAGGGTTTGCCACTTCATCGACAAGCAGTTTTGATTTAAAATAACTACCAGAACAAAACTCTTCAGATTCTTACTCACTTGTTGTGTTCAGGCTATTGCCCAATTTAGCAGCAAAAGATTTTTCTACTTTGTTAAAATACTCTATTTTATATGATTTTGTCTAATCAAGGAGTAAAATAGTATAATGAACATTCTCTCTTGACCATTTTCAATCTGAATTTCATCATTCCATTTTTTTTTTTTTGTCATTAAAACTACTTTGTGTGAAGTTTTGATATGATGGGTTTTGGTTACCCCCTCAGCGGGAAGCACGGTGGGCATTTCTGAAGCCCTCTCTAGCTTTCTGTCCTGCTGTCCTTCAAGGCAGGAACGTTCATTGTGTGCACTCTACTGTAACTAGAGATGTTTGTGTTTGAAATCACAGAATTCCTTCCTTCCCAAAGTCCTTCCTCATTTGCCTACTGCGCTTAACTCAAGGCTGACTTTCCTAGAGGAACTTGTACGATGTTGGGTGCCCATCTTGGTAGGATTTGGTGTTCTACCACAAAGTGCTTTTTGCCCAACCTCACTGTTGGTCAACTTGCCTATCCAGTTTTGTTTTACTGTTTGCAGTACAGATAACATAACCTTAACCAAGCAGCCCTAAGATGCAGTTCTAGCATGAAAGGTGCATATCTGGGATCAGCTGACTTTCCAGATACAGTAGAAATGGAAATGAGGAGGGGGGTAGTCATCTGTTCCTAAAGTACTGAGATTCTGCACGTCAAAATGGGGGTTTTTTTGTCATTATTTCAAGGTTTTGCTCTGTTTAGGTTGTTCCATCTTGTTTAGGTTGTTCATGAGCTCCTGCACGAAGCCAAGACAGAAATTCCTGCACCAAGTTGGAATTCTTTTAAGAAACCATGGTTTAAAAAAGAAAGTGTGTTAGGCTTTATGTGGGAATTCTGCAAGTTTGGGTCGGAAGGCGGAGACTCTGCTTTCAGCTAGGCACAGGATGACAGGCTTGAGTCAGTCATAACTTGTGGGTTGATGGCCTGCAATGCATGTGGAGGCTCATGGAACTGTTGGGTACATGCAGCCTGAAACTCATGTTCTGGGAACTGCCCTGTGGAGCAGCGTGGGCACTTGAAGCTCATCCCCTTCTGCTGTGTGTGAAGTTGAGTTTCTGAGAAGCCTTCTTGCTTAGTTCTGGTACTTCATCATGTTAATGAAAGTCAGATCCCTGTTGCTATTGTAGACTCAAAACTGAGGAGGTTGACAACGTTTATACACACATTTGTCTTAAATACCAATGTTTACAACCCTCACAAATCCTGACCCTGTAGGACAGAAAGCACAGAAGCAGTGTATTTTCTTAAAACCATGTGCCTCACTCTAACGTGACAACACTAATTTTTTTTTAACAGATACAGAACTGTTTTGTAAAATAGAAGACAAACTCAGAAATTCTCAATGTTTTATACTGTGCCTGATTCTGTTGTCCTTTTTCTATGTATTTTCACAGTTTGATTTCTACTTTGATAAACACCTTTTTTCCTAACTAACAACTTTCTCTGTAATGAAGTGAAATCTTCACTTAAATGTCCTGGGTTTTTTCCTTCAATAAACTTATTGCATTAAATGAATTGCTCTTATGGTTAATATGGAGTTTTTAATGATGCTGATTCTCCAGACGATGCTTAAATTGCTGTGGTTGGGGCTTTTTTGTTGTGTTAAAAGTGGAGTTGAAAGCAATGATTTTAACTTTTTGTGGGGTTTTTTTAACCTTCAGAAGACAGGTCCATTTACATTTGTGCCTAATGCACATCCAAACACTTGCTGTGGTTTTAATATTCCTTGGCAGTGTAAGAGGGCTGTGCACTGGGCTGCTCAGAGGACATTAAACTCTCTTCTGATTGATGGGGCAGACCAAAGCGGTTGCATTTTTTTGCAAAGGTGGTGGTGAGATTGTGTGCTCTGGGAGACTCTGTTAAGTTTTCAGTTACTTTTTAAGCAAGCTCTGTCTCAAAGCTGACTAACCTGAAATTTCTGTCCTACAGGAAACTCCAAAGTTTTGTTTGAAATAGAAGCAGCAGCCTGTTTTCCTGTAATATAGAAAACCAGGGGGTTGTATTTTGTCTTCCAAGGACTGTCAGGAGAGCTTGATAGAGCTATTTCACATCAAGACAGGTATGAATCTGAGTCCTAAAAGGGCAATAATAAATCCTTTCCATATTTAGTACCTTAGAGCTATTTTGCTTGCCTGGTTCAACCTCCTGCATAACGACAGAGCCTGTTGAACTTTGCCACATCGTTCTCATGCTGAGGTTTTAATACTCGAATGATGTAAAAAATAAATTGAAACCTCTGAACAAGGAATGATCAGCTGCCTTCTAGGCCATCTGTTCTGCAGATGACTTTGCTGCTTAGAAATACTCTGAAAGGGTTTATCAGTTGTACTACAGCATCTAGTCCCCCTGAATCCCACTTATAAATACTGGGGCAGTCATCACCACCACATTCAACTTCAGAGACTTGAAAGTCTGCAGTATGCACAATGCCTGCCCCTTCTCCTTCCACAAGGTCTGCAAGGGTGGGTATTTTGTGGATGCAAGAAGTTCAAAGTTGAGGGTTTATATTTATTTCCTACCATTGCTTGTACCTTTCCAATTGCTTTCAGTCTTGGTTGGGGTGTGCAGGCTGGTGACTGCCCAGCCACAAATAGCTGGGGGTGCCTAAAGGGAACAATATCCTCTGTTTTCTTACCTTCCTGAAGAAAGCTGATGAATTACAGACAGAACAGTATATCTAAGCTGCCAATCTTCGGGATTGATATTTTAAGTTAGCCTATTTGAAACCCTTTTAAGATTTTCTTTGGTTCCCTTGTGGCACCTCTGAGAGGTTACTCCTGGGAGTGCTTTAAAATCTCTGTGGAAGCAAGCGTGTAGTAACGCTGGTGCAGTGGGAAAATGGGACATTGAAAGTATTGGCTGGCCAACAGGATTTCATCGCAGCTCTCCAGGAGTGCCACTGCCAGGTATGTGGAGTGAAAACAAATTATTTTTTTCATGGCCATGTACTCCTGTGTTTTTCTAGTTGTGTGTAACAGGATGTGTCAGGCTCACCACTCCAAATGCTTCAGATGAGTTATACTTGCAACTTCTTAACTCTCGTAGTGACCAAAAAGCTTGAACTTGCACATCCAAGTCAAAAGTGCATATTTGATCTTGCTAATATAAATGCTGAACTGACTACTTTTGTTCTGAGATGTAAACAGAATTTAAAAGCTTGTTCAGAATCTTCTATTTTTATTATTTTGTCATCTTAAAAATGGGGACAGTAACAGTGTCTTGCTCTAAGTGCTAATCCATGTCTGGAGACAGCACTGAAGATCTTCAAGTTGGAAAAAACAAATTAGGGAAAAGCATAATTAGTGTTTAAAGCAAACTAACTTATATTTATCACTTTTTTTTTTTTTAATTTCTTCCTTTTTTGGGGAGAAGAAAGGTTGCTCTGGAAAGCCTCCCATGCTTTCTGGGCTCAGAATTAATCTTAGTTATAATCTCAATTATACCACCAGGCAGGGAGGTACTACTTGAACAAGCTGCCTGTCTCACTGCTAAAAACATACCTGGTAGAAGTTACTGAGACTGCCATCTCATCCCCCAACATTAATGAAAAAGCTAATCTTCTCTAAGTCTCTTCTAACCCAGCAATCTCTTAAGGGGCTGGATCCATGATTAAAAAACTGAGGGAAAGCAGCTGTCTTTTTATCCTCTCTTAATTATTCCTTGGTAGTCGATAGGTGTTGATTTCCTGGGAGTGCCATGGTGATGGAGGTTACGTTTCCCTCTGTTGTTGGGACTGGATGTTCAGAGGGGGGTTAGTTGTTTTAATGGTTCAGTGGGACCTTTGGAGATGGAAAGAGTGAGTCTTGTTCTCCGCGATTTCATCTGGTCACGAAGGGCTGCCTTTTATTTGGAAACATACTCCTAAAGGCCAAAAAACAGCTATCCAGTGTCAAGGCAAGGAAGGCCTCTTTAATTACCTTTTTTTTTTCTCTCTCTCTGCTGTATCTCACCAGCTGGTTGCCCAGAGGGTTTTAGAATGAGTTTAATTAGAAAGTCAAAAATAGCACCTTGTGTTTTCCTGTTGTAACTGGGTGAATAAACTCCAGGAAGTGTTACAGGGTTGTTCTGTCACTGCCCTCCCCAGTCCTCATAATTTCATTGAAAAATATGAGTCACTAAATTCTTATTAGTAAATCCTGGACATGGCTGGAGGTGATTATGAGTGTTGTACTTGCATTTTTAAGTAGTAGGGGTTGGTTCTGACCAGCCATGAGCCACAAACTGTCTGATCTCTGCTTGGTGCCCAGCTCTCCCAGCTGTGTTTTGGCCAAGATTTACAACATTGCAGGTTCTGTATGAGCAGTTTCTGCTCCCTCTGATGTCCCTGTTGATTTGCTTGTTTAGCTGAATAGGAGACAAGTGCAAGAGGGATCTTCTGTCCTTCAGCTCTGTCAGTCACCTTGACACTGTGTTACTCTGTTAGTGCAGCTACTCTTTCCTTCAGATGTCAGGTTCAGGGAGATTTAGCTTCCAGTCCAAGAAATAACCCACCTGACATCTGAGGATGGGTTACACTCAGTGCCCTGGGAATACCTGTGTCCAGTGACATTAATCTGTGCCTCAGTGTTAGCATCTGTAGGCTTGGAAAAATGAATCTTGCAAGAAAGTAGGAGAGAGAAGGGAGGTTTGGGAAGGATTCAAAACCATAATTCAGGTGAACAAAGGGACATAAGAATAGAGGATGTCTCTTACTTCTCCTAAAGCAGACTGAATATTCAAAGTAAAGATTTCCACCCTTGATATTTTTTTTTTTTAAATTAAAGCCAACAATAAGCAAATAACTTTGACTATGAATCCATCTGTTTGGTTTTTCTTTTTGCAGCCCTCTCCTATGGCAGCTGTGTGAAGCAGGGACAATGTGTGATGTGAGGAAACCTAACGTGTGGAATGGGATTCATATGGGTCTGGATGGATATTTTAAAGCAGAGTCACAGAATGGTTTGGGTTGAAAGGGAACTTAAAGATCACCTGGCTCCAATCCCACTGCCATGGGCAGGGACACCTCCCACTAGACCAGATTGCTCCAAACTCCATCCAACCTGGCCTTGAACATTGCCAGGGAGAGGCAGCCACAGCTTCTCTGGGCACCCTGGGCCAGTGCCTCACCACCCTCACAGCAAAGTACTTCCTAGTATCCAGTCTAAATCGACCTTCCTTTAGTTTGAAGCCATTCCCCCTTGTTCTATTACTCCATGTCTTCACAAAAAGTCCCTCTGCAGCTTTCCTGGAGCCCCTTCAGGTACTGGAAGATGCTCTAAGGTCTCCCTGCAGTGTTCTCCAGGCTGAACAGCCCCAACTCTCTCAGCCTGTCTCCACAGCAGAGGTGCTCAAGCCTTGTGATCATCTTCATGTCCCTCCTCTGGACTCGCTCCAACAGCTCCATGTCCTTCTTGTGCTGGGGACTCCAGAACTGGACCTAGCACTGCAGGTGGGGTCTCACAAGAGAAGAGTAGAGGGAGAGAATCCCCTCCCTTGCCCTGCTGGTCACACTGCTTTTGATGGAGCCCAGGATCCTGGTGGCTTTCTGGGCTGCAAACACACATCTCAGGCCCAAGTGCATTCAGCTGATCATTTGCTTGCATGCACACAAACGTGTTATTTCTTTGGCTGATTCTTTTAGGTTGGAAAGATATGTCAGTGGTGAGCTCTGTGTTCTGGGTATGTTGCTACGCACATCACAAATTGCTCTTAGTCTGAACACTTACAGCAGGAATGCTCTTCCCCATGCCAAAAATAGGCATTCTGCTGACCACAGGTGACCACTCTCATTTTGGATAATGCTGTGCTTGCAGGCATCCTGAGCTCTGGTAGCATGGTTACAAAATTAAAATTCAAACCCTATGAAGGTCAGGCATGAAAGAGATTGGATTTGTGTTTTGTTTTTTCCTCTGGGACACAAGACTTTGAAGCATCATCTGCCTCGTGTGAGTGATAACTGTGAGTACTCAAGTGTCACTTACTTTTAGTACCTGAAAGTGCATTTTATTACTGTGCTGGATGCAAGTTTTAGTATGATACCCCAAAGCAAATGCCTTGCTTCTCCCTTAGGGATGCTTGGTGTAAAAAAGATCCAGTCTTATTGATGAAAAACTCAATTCCCAGCCCATTACTGGATGTGTATTTTAAAGTAGAATCACAGAATGGTTTGGGTTGGAAGGGACCTTAAAGATCACCTGGTTCCAATCCCCCTGCCATGGGCAGGGACACCTCCCACTAGACCAGGTTGCTCCAAGATCCATCCACAGCTCCTTCTCCACAGCTCTGTCCCAGGAATGCTTGGGGCAAGCAATGCACTCAGGGCAGGACCTTCCTTTTGCTTTGTGTCTGTGGAGCCTTTGCTGAGCATGTTCTTTACCTCCAGCCATTTACCACTGTCTGCTGGTGAGAGCGTGTTTTGCTTCCTCCTTTTGAAGCCCTTCCACCAACATGAACTCTTGTCACCTTTCTGCGTGCTTTTGCTTTCCTTTAAGCTCTGAGCACCTAGAGGAAGGCAGGTTAGCTCAGATTTTTTGCAGGCTCTCATCTGGCATCACTCCACTTGAAGCCCTGTGAGAACCAAGCTGCTCCCTTTTTTATTTGTCTATAGAAAGAACCGTGCGTAACTACTGAAATATTACTGCTTTTATGAGCTGTTGTCTCTTGACTTGCCTCAGCTTTGAGTCTCCTGATTTCTCAGCAACTCATTCCAAAAAAATTCTGTGTGGAAATGGGGCTTTGACACCTATATGGGTGTTAAAGCTAAAACCTGTAGGTTTGAAAGTACGTTCTTGGGTTGTTCAGCAGTGAAAGTGGGCTGGATAGTAACTAGGAGTTGTTATCTGACCCCTTCTTGTGCACTTCACAAGGTGAGTTCACTGATGGAGTAATCCAGGTAATTTTGTTGTGAGTTGACAAGTTAAAAAATGGTACATAAAGGCTTAAAAGAAGAGAGGGGAAACGTAGCATGATTGGGATTACCCAGATGTAAAAATATGACAGACCTTCTGATGGTGCTGACGTTGCTGGGAACTGAGGATTCTCTCCTCAAGGTTCCTGTTCTGCACAACAACACATTGCTGCACACCTCCAGCTGTGCAGTTTTGAGGGCTTGCAGTCAGTATCCTTATTCCATGTAGAACTTGAGAGATTAGTAGGACTAGTTGCCACATAAGGTGCCATACGACCCAGATAAGACCAACAAGCTCTGGCCCTTGCTGCTTAGGTAGATGGTATCTCAGTTTTTTTAACTGCAAGATCTTTTGATCCATGTCAAACGATGGATTTAACTTCAATCCTGGTTTGCAAAGCTTGCCAGACTCTATCTTGGCTTTGGGAGATCTCATGAGTGATCCACCAAGTCATTCCATCGTTTAGAAAGAGCCAGAAGCACAAGAATTCAATGGGGGCAATCGATTATTAATTAAACACATGCAAAGTTCTCAAAAATAGCTGGAAAATACGTTTCTCTAGAAATGACTTTGCTTTTCATAATCAAGCCCCTGACTACATCATGCCCAACAGATCAGAAATGTCAGAGATGCTATCAGAGCTAGGTGCATCAGGAGAAATGAAACACTTGAATGCCATGCTGAGTGCCAAAGCCCAGTGTTTGAGGCTCACTGGTATTCACATGGCCTCCACTTAACCCTTTAGCATGGAACTGAAGCCAGGTATCTCATATTCTTGGCTGGGTGCTGGAATTGTTGGACTTCTCAGTAAAATGGTGGCTTCTTTGTGGAGGGTATGTGGGGTTGGATTGGACTTGTCCGAGAAGGTCTTAGCCTGAGGTGAGAGGGAATGCCTGTTTCAGGGATGCTGAAGGAGTTTTTCTATGAGGTGGACCTTGAGCAGGTCAGCAGTGCCAGGCCTCCAGCAGTTAGGCTCTCACCCAGCCCCAGAAGCATGGGGTCTCCCTGGAAGTGCGACCAAAGGGGAGTTCAGCTGCTTGTGAGGTGCTGCAGGGGTCTTGTGAATGACTGTGAGACCAGGAGGTGGACATGGTAGGCATCAACAGTGGAGTGTAGGGATGCTACCTTCTCCTCGTGCATTGAAACCTCTGTGCAGAAAGGTCTTTTGCTATTACATTTTGATTTAGGAACACAGAGGGACAAGGTTAATGCGTTTATCCAACATCCTTGGTGAAAATATTTTAAGACCACCTCCTCTGTGTAACTGTCTTGACTGCTACCAGCTCCTTCAGTTAGAGTGTGCATCAGTGTGAACATGATTTCCATGCATTGTTTCAGTCTGGAAACGAAACAATTTTCATTAATGGAAACCTGGTTCTGAAGCAGAACAATTAGACCCACTTCAGGTTGGAAAAAAAGATAAAAGCATGCTAATTTGGATGGAGGACTCTTCTTTCAAGGCAGCCAATTGAGTCATCCGCCTGCCACCCACCTGACCGTCTGACAGGGAATTAGGAGATAGTCCTCTTTTTGTGTGGAGCCTGTGTGTGAGCCTCCACACGCTGGTGTCCCTGCCCATTGGGGCTGTCAGAGCTCCTCAGTGGCAAGAGAGTGAGGAGAGCACCTTTGCTAGACGGTGCCCAAAGAGCTGACTTGGGTTTTGATTTTAGCTCATTATTTTTTGTCTTTTAACAGCCACCTGAAGTTTCTGGCAGCGAAGTCATGATGGAAGATCTGGGCTGCAAAAAACCCAGCGACTGCACCGTCTCCAGGCTGCTCAGCGTGGTGGAGAGCGAACTCCGGGCTGGGAGAGACAAAGGTGACCCCACTGAGAAACAGCTCCAGGTTGTCTTAGAAGATGCAACGCTCTGGCAGAGGTTCAGGGAAGTCACTAACGAGATGATCGTGACCAAGAACGGCAGGTGAGTGATCTGCTCAGCACCGTGGGCTAAGTGTAGATGACAGGCAGGGGGTTTAAAGTGGTGGAATAATAACCTGGGTGTGCAGGACAGTTTTAACTCTAAAACCAGCATATGAACGGGATGGGGTGTCCCTGGTCCTTTTTGGTCACTGCTAAACCGTTCCTGCCACCCTCTATTCCTTCTTTTCAAGCATGCTGGTGAGATCCATTGACTGACTTAAGGCTGCACAAAAAGGGAACTTCTGCTAGGGACTAGCTGGCACATCTCAGAACCTTCTGAATGACTTCTCGTGCTAACAATCATCAGCCTTCTCTAGCAAGTCCTCACCTGTAGACCTTGCATCACTGTACAGAAACAGATTGGTGTTGTTACCCCAGCTGCAGTTCCTGGTTCTCTGGCCTTGGGTATTAACAGCATGTACAAGCTTTGTAGTTGTTGCTGGCACCCTTAGAAACAAGTGGGGAATATTGGTTAACACACACAGTTTTAGAAAGACAAAATATTGTGATAAAGACTGAACACATATCTTCCTATGCCTGTGTCCCCCAAATTGTAAAAAAAACATACTGAGAAGGATATTAATTCTGAATCAAACATTGGTTGAAGGAGGCTCTCCACAGTTCTGCTCTGAACTGGGCTGACAGCAGAGTCCAGCCCACAACAGACAGGCAGCTATGAGAATAAAGTTTGCCAGTACTAAGGTTTTTATTTCCTATGCCCTCACTACACCTCTGCCTTTCCCCCCCCCGCCCCCCCAACATGCACACATTTCTTTTGTGAGACCTCTCAGGAGATTCACATAGGAGAGAGGAATTAAGAGATGGAGAGAAAGATTTGGAAAGATTTACTCACGTGGTGTGACTTTTATTAATTTTGCAGGCTTTGATTTAGCAGAATTTGTGGGTGATATTACTGTTGTCTGTAGTTTGGCCAGGGACACAGGTGGAAGCAGCTAAAAGGAAAAATCCAGTCTGTTGGCCCAGGAAGGTCACTATGTTGAGGGAACAGCTACCTGCCCAGAATATTAGCTCTGGGTGTCACACTGCCTGTGGCCATTCTGATTTTTCCTGATAAGCTATAGGGATAGAAATCTTCTGCTCAGGTTCCCTTTACACTGAGAAGCTGCTTTTGCTTCATTTAAATTGCTTTAAAAGCTGCTGTTAGGCTACAGCAAACTTCTGAATGGACTTTCAGTGAGTGTATGGTAGCTTAAACCCACTCCTTAGCAGTGTAAGTGACCAAAAGTAAGGTGAGACAGTTTTGTCTCAAATTAATTAAATCAGTTCAAAGAATCACACCTTACCAACAGGGCTTTTTTAGTTCCTTTCCTCTCAGCTAATGCAAATCATAATTGCACAGTGACAGTGGTTTCCTCTGAAATGTCTAGGTGAGTGCATAACTAAAATCTTTTTATGATGCTGGTATGGGAATTTCATTATTTGAATATGCCTGGTTACTTTTATTTCCTTGTGTAAGCTGCCTTATTTTTCTTTATTCTATCTTATACACTCCTTATCAGCTTGATCCTCTTTCCTAACGCCAGTGACAGCTCAAGTAATGTCAGTGGGGGCAGGAATAGGTTCTTTATGATCAAACTACAGAAATCTCAAAATAAAAAGTTATAAAAAGTTATATAAGTATCTCACACTGTCATCTACATCAATCCTTTTAATGAAGTTACTGCAGCATCAGGGACTATGAAAAAGGATTTCTGAAAGTATCTTCCCTAACAAACACATCAGCGCACCAAAAAAAGGCAGTGGCCTGCAGCAAAGCTCTCTGAACAACTCCATGCTGTTCAGGAGACAAACTTGAGAGTTTCCTATGAGTGCTGAAGGTTTTTTCTGGCTCAGGATTCTTCAGGGATTGTTTCCAGAGGGGTTCTCAATAGAAAAAATATTGTTCTAATTCTGCTGCTGCTTAAATCAGTAGAACTACCTCTACAATTCACAAGAAGAGCCAGTCTGAACTTGTGCATGTGAAAGCTAAGACAGTTTGTGCAGACACATTGTTAGCAAAATTCAGAAATTAAACGGAAACCTGATGCAGGAGCATCCCAGAGAATGAAAGGCTGATTGATTAGTGATCCTCAAAGTGTTGAATTCTACCATGCACAATTCTATCTGCTGTGATTGAGTCATCTCTAATTGGTACTGAGTGTCCTAAAAATGTAATGATTAGATGAACCAACTTCAGTGTTAATACACAGATATGTCTCCATTGCTGCATTGGATTTCATTATAATAATATATAATAATAATATAATAATGCCATTTATATATATATAATAACATTATATATATAAAATAATGCCATAGTGATTTGCCCAGGTACACAGGGAAAACTGCTATATTCTGAACAGGATAAACATCAGTGAAATCAAACCACATGTTGCATCTCAAAACACATCCCAATGGGTGCAGCTGATGGAGTGGGAATCAGTCTCCTATTTTACTCGGATTTATTGTATTCAATTGGCATTTCAGTATCAAATGCTCTGTTTTCTGATGGAGCAGGTTTCCTCTCTCAGTGTTTATACCATGTTAGTGATGCAGTATCCCAAGACTTTGCAATCCACGTTGTAGCCTGGAGGCAGGAAGGTGCCACTGTTCCCCTTTGCAGGTGGGGAGAACCCACAGTGGATCAATGCAGGCAGGTGTGAGCAGGGGGAAAGAAACCCTTCCCAGGCTTAAATAGTAGAGCAATTTTACACATTCAAGTTCAATATCAAACATCTTCCCACCCAAGTTCTGTACTGTGGAGTGATTGTAGCAGATCTGCTCTAAGTAAATTGATGTGCTCAATAAAGGAGGTCACGTGTGTACCCACCTGGTCATGGAAACATTCTGACAGCAAAATGTGATTTTAACAGTAAAGTCACTTAATCAGCAGAACAGGTGAGGTGGCAAGTTTTTCATTGTTAGGTTCTGTACCGTCAAGACACGCTGGTCCATGAGAGATGGGGGTTAATTGTGTGTGAAGCAGGTTAGGGCAGGGAAAACAGGCAAGTGCTTAAATCTCTGTGATACAGAGGATTAGAGTTGATGATGACTGTGTTCTCTTATGGCATTAGTCTATAGGTCTTCTGGGGATGAAGTCAAGCCTCTCAAGTAGAAAGGCAGAGAAGTCCGCATTGTGGGCAGAGGAATTCCCAGTCTGTACATAACACAAGTCTAAGATATCTGGTGAAATTCAATTGTCACGTGGATGAATTTTCTCTTCCAGTTCAATTTCAGCTAAATACCTAAGCGTGTTACTTTGAAGGTTGACTGCTGGAGGCCTGGAGGGTGTGGGGAGCAATGTATCCATACCTTTTATCACATTCCAGTTTGGTAGCTGGTGCATCCTGGTCAGAAAGACACGTTAAATGTAGCATGTAAGTCCTTGGCTGAGCTTCTGGTTAGTTAGAAAGGTCAGGGTTCAGTATATCTTTCTCAGTGTTGCACTGGCACTTCATCACCGAATATTTATATTAGATGTGAAAAATCTCAAATTTCTCAAATCCTGTCTTTGCCTTCTAGCAAGAACTATAAAAAGGTGTCCAGCAAGGTAGGTGGTGAGTGGGATGTCACAGGAGATTGTTGGAGACCATGGCTGCAGAGGCAGAGACTTTTGGTGTCCCTTGAGAGAGCCTGGAGTGTCAGTTCCCTTCTTGTGTGTTTTGGATGTCTTACACCAATACTGTACCTCAGCCCCACGGCCACAGGCCTCAAGCAACTGCTGTGGCTTCTTGGTGTAACCACTCTCTCTGTACCCAAAGAGAAAAGGAGCTTGAAGATTCATTGGTCTGTGCAGAAAAATGTGGCATGCCAAAATGGCAGTGGTCAGGAGAGGTCAGGATGGAGATGTCTGGGGCAGGAAGGTCTCTTACTCATATAAGAAGAATGTAGGGGGTGATATGTAACAGCTATAATAATCCTCCAGCATAACAACGTGTATTCCTTGACAAGCTAAGAAATGGAATGCATAGGATGCCTTTGTTGGGAGGTTCCTGTCTTCTGCTGACCACAGATTTTTTCCCAGTTCCTGAGACTGTTGGAGCCCTGCACACTACAGCTGCAGACTTTCAGGTACTGAGATGCCAATTCAAAGCTGTGTGGTATGGACCACAAGTACTGGGATGGACAGAAAGCTGCTGAAAACATTTTCCCCAAGCTAAACAAAGGCAGGATTTCAGTTTGAAATGCACAAGGTGGTGGGAAGGCTGGATGATAGATGCTTAGAGTAAAGGACAACATTGCATCTAAGGCGAAACAAAAAGCAGAAGAACCTGATCAAGCTGATGAGGTCAGGGAATAGGGAAGGATGGGACCAAACTACTGGAAGAACTGCCAAGTGCAAGGTCTAGTGGCAAGGTTTTCAGCCAGACTTCTCAAACTGGAGATTTACTTAATGGAAGTGGAACAGTATGTGAATACTTTTGCTTCAGAAGGGAGAAAACACATTTCAGCTAACTTTTTAACAGACTTTTTAATATATCTCTATAATGAGAATTAAGGATGTATTTTGAAGGAAAGAGTAATGAAATATGTAGAAGACAATTGAAAATTAGATTTAAAGGCATTTTATTAAATTTAAGTCATGCCAGACTAACCTGATACAACCCTGATAAAGTGAAGAAGTATTTCTAGACAAGGAAAATGTAGCAGATTTATCAGGGCATTTTGAATAGTGCTACCTGGAAACCATAACTCAAGTGGGAGATATTGGGAATTAACAGAAGAACCACGGGGAATGACAGTGGGAAGTGACTGACTTGACTCAGAGAGATTATAGAATAAGGAAGGAAGAAAACCCTTTTGTATAGAGTAGAGTGGTCAGTAAATCTGACTGGATTCTGATGAGTACCTGGCTGGGATTATGTCCTGATTGCAGGATGTTTTCAGAGGATATATCCAGAGTCAGACAAAGTGGGACTTGGCCGCTTGTACAGAGTATGGGAGCATGTGTTGGGGGAATCTAAGCACCAAAGAAGTGCACTTTATAATGGGACTCTGCAGTTAATGCAGTGAATCTGTGGTTCAGCTCCACTGTATCAGCCATTTCAACACTTTTCAATCCTGTCCATGCCTTCTTGTCCCACATCTCAGGAGGTATTTAGCATGTCCAGATCCCATGGACTCTGCTGACACGATATATGGTTCATTATCACAGAATCATAGAATGGTTTGAGTTGGAAGGGACCTTAAAGATCATCTAGTTCCAAGTCATCAGCATGTGGTAGGTATCTCCACTTCACGCTGCTGCACCCCCGTGGGCCTCAGCTGGTAGCTCTGTGCAATCTCTCCAGTGCAACCCCATACCCTCCCAACACCTGAACACCAACCAAGTCAGGGGCTTTCATACACCTTCCTCACCCTAACACAGTCACACACTCTTTGCATGCTGCTTCCACATGCTCTCCTCACTCATCATACCAACACATCTCCACCTGGTATCACCGTGCACCAGACCTCCTCTTACAACTGCATAACCCTACAACCTCACCATGTCTCCTCCTGCCTCGCTCCACCAATCCCAAACATTTCATCCCCATGAAGCGTCTCATGGCTTTCGTACATCACCTACTTCACCAGCCCGTGCTCACATACTTTTCTTCAAAGGCAACCAACAACTGGTGCCCATCTCCCTGCCTCACCACAATTCCTAGTACCCCTCAGATCCGTGTTCCTATTTCCCAGCTCCTGCTCAGTTGCTTCAAACACTGTTCCCAGGCAGGAGCATCCTTCTCCTCCATCATACAAAATTATCCTATTCCCTCACTCATCCTTACTACTCTTCTCCAAAGACCTGCTCTTCCTGGTACCATTAATATCTCAGGCCCCTACACTGCCCCTGCATTACCACCATGCTCCATGTTTATACCTACCTGGCTTTTCATTCCCTTCCACACACGTTTCAGTTTCTCATCCTCCTGGTCATTCAGAGATACATATCTCTCCAAGAACATTCATACAATATATACTTGATCATCCACTGCATTTCATAGGTACCTCTACAATATATATCATAGACTCACAGAGATGTTGTTCACAAGGAATCTCTGGTGAACATCTAGTCCAACTTTCTGCTCAACACAGGGCTATCACCAACACTAGTTCACATCACCTATTATGTTCATAACTCTTGGCATGATCAAAACCTTAGTGCCCTACTTTAGAGATAACACCTTTTGTTTTACAAATGATTGAAATGAAAAATAAAATTAAGGATTAACCTTTAAGAGGCTTCTTCAGATAGGTGGAGGAAGGGAGGATGTTTTTCACATTGACCTAATCTGTGGGTATCTGGTCATAAAGACATTGAGGAGAATCACAGAATCCTAGGGGTTGGAAGGGACCTCGAAAGCTCACCCAGTCCAACCCCCCTGCCAGAGCAGGGTCACCTAGAGTCCATCACACAGGAACGCATCCAGGCGGGGTTTGAATGTCTCCAGCCAAGGAGACTCCACAACCTCTCTGGGCAGCCTGTTCCAGTGCTCTGGCACTCTCACAGGAAAGAAGTTCTTCCTTATATTCACATGGAACCTCCTGTGCTCCAGTTTGCATCCATTGCCCCTTGTCCTATCATTGGTCAGCACTGTAAAAAGCTTGGCTCCATCCTCCTGACCCTCACCCTTTCCATATTTGTAACCATGGATGAGGTCACCCCTCAGTCTCCTTTTCTCCAAGCTAAAGAGCCCCAGCTCCCTCAGCCTTTCCTCATAAGGGAGATGTTCCACTCCCTTCATCATCTTTGTGGCTCTGCGCTGGACTCTCTCAAGCAGTTCCCTGTCCTTCTTGAACTGTGGGGCCCAGTGTGAGAGTCTTTCAAAACCAGTTTCCACTGGTGTCTCCCTTTTTTTTGTTTCCTGGCCAGGCGGATGTTCCCTGTTTTGAAGATCAGCGTGTCAGGGTTGGACCCAAACGCCATGTATTCCTTCCTCTTGGACTTTGCCCCCACTGATGGCCATCGCTGGAAGTATGTCAATGGAGAATGGGTGCCGGCTGGGAAACCAGAGCCACCGAACCACAGCTGTGTCTACATCCACCCGGACTCTCCCAACTTTGGGGCCCATTGGATGAAGGCTGCCGTTTCCTTCAGCAAAGTCAAACTTACCAACAAGCTCAATGGGAGTGGGCAGGTATGGCCTGATGTTTCCCCATACACCTCTTGGCTTCAATTGCAAGCACCTACCAATCAAGATATATCAAGGGTGCATTTATGTAATTATAGAGGCCCTTACAGGCCTCTTCACCCACAGATGCCAATTATTCTCTGGAGGCCAAATGTAAACAGGAATAAACAGGCCTTAATTGGCGCTTTCAGATTTTAATGGACTTCTTGACGTTAAGAGAGACAGAGTGCTGTGGTTTACTTAATCATCAGAGGGCTTTTCAGAGTTGGTCTTGTGTGCTGGGGATTTTTACACAGGACTTCAGAGATGGGGGAAAAAATGGTCATGGGTATTAGGTTTTTGTTGTGTTCCCCCATGTTGTTTGGTGTAAGTGGAATGTTGGCAGGAGTCAGATAGCAGAATAAAAGGCTGCTCCTAAATGAAATAATTACTAAGTCTGCTTCTGCATCATGATAATTATCAATATTCTATTGAATCAGCTTTGGCCTTTGGAAAGAAACCACACGTACTAGAAATAAGTGACTTTCTCTTTGAACCCCTTAAAAATGCAAACAGGAAAATTAGTTTTGTTTCGTATTTTATTTTTGATGATGCACCTAAAGGTAAAATGCTGCACAAGACCTTTTGTTTGCTTGTTTGTTTTGTATAAAACTCCTCCATTGGATGATACTTGTCAGCCCAGGATCGATTTCTTTCATGTAATCACTGTATGTTCTCTATCTGTTATTTCCATTAGGTTTGTGAGGTACCTCCATAAGCTTAGCATCCTAATTAGGTAGGAAATTAGCTCAGTTTTTACAGAACAGAAAGATGACCTGACTTTTCCTAAGTCACACATGGAATCAGCACACAAGATTTATTGTGGAGCATAGAATGGGAGCTGAACTTGCAAATTCTTGCTCTGCACCCAGGACCTCAGAAAAGTTAAAGGCCACAGAAAAGTATGAACGGGGCTAAAAAAGCTACAGGAAACTGACTTGTAGGGTCAAAGAGACCCTGGGGAAAAGAACAGGGGAACACAATATGTATGTATGGTCAAGCAGAGAGGAAAAAAATAGGAAGCAGGGGAGGAAAAGCCACATGAGAAACAGAGCCCAAGCAAAAGCCACTAAAGAAAAGTCACTAAATAGCAAATGACTGAAGCTCCCCTTGTTTTCTTTTGAACTCCTGACAACAGTGTTAAGGTAAACCATGTCCCCAGTCTGTGCTTCAGCTTCGCCTTCCATGGTGTTATTAGAAAGTAATAGCTGACTAGCAGTGCTTTATGCTAATGACTGCATTCTTCCATATATATATATTTTTTTATATTTATATGTATGTGTGCATGTACACAGCTCTTTCCAAAGTACAGATTTAAAAAAAATTAAACCTTTTTTCTTGCAGTAGAGAGCATTAGGCAATAGAATAGACTTCCCGAGGAAGGTGTATTGTGGAATGAATGCTATTCACAGCTTTTAATGTCAGGTTAGGGACATCTGCCAAGGCTCGTTTAGATACGCTTCAGGAAGGTGTCTAGGTGACTGCCTCAGCTCCCTCTGCAATGGTGACCCTGAGCTTTTCAGATAGTAGAAGCAGGACAGGGATTGCCCCTTAACTGTTTCAACAGCCCCTAGTGTAGTGGAAGTCCAATGGTTTGAAGGCCATAGCTGCTAACACAACTATTCACTAATGCTGCTGTATCAAAAGATATAAATACAAGTCCAGTGAAGTCTCATTCTGTTCTGCCCTGTTGTATTATAGAGCCAGAGTGAAAAAGCAGCTGTGGGATACTAGAGTGGCATTGAGATCTGTCTCTCTGTTTTGTTTTCTGCAGATAATGTTGAACTCCCTGCATAAATACGAGCCCCAGGTACACATAGTTCGTGTAGGAGGCCCCCACCGGATGGTGATGAACTGCTCCTTCCCTGAGACACAGTTCATAGCTGTGACTGCCTATCAAAATGAAGAGGTAGGCAGATGCCACACTGGGCTCTTGGTCACGATTGATGAGATGTGTTAAAAGCTTATTAACAACAAGATCAGCATGGGCAGACTCATCCGTTCCTTGTTTCACCACTGGTCGCATGCAGTGCAGTGCTCCAGCCAGCCTAATACTCACTCTTGTCTCTGCAGTAGAACATTGTCTAATCTGGTGTCTGGCTGCAGTACTAAGCCAGGTTTAGCTTAATTTTTTGCCATGGCTATTCCAGACTGGTCCATCTGTGCTGGCATTCCAACACCTTACTGGAAAGAAAAATTACAGTCAAGTCCAATATCTTGCTCTAGCAATGCCTGACAGATATAATGATAGCTCTGTCTCTTTCTGCTCCCTATAATACATACAACTGCAAAACCACACAATGTTCCATGGGCAAATCTCTTCCCAATCCCAAAACTGGAACTGGGGATGCTTTGGATTGTGACAATTGTTAACTCACACGCCACATCCCTTAACTAATGTTGCTGCAGATTTGATTCATACTTGGTAGGAATTCAATGTTTAAACTCTCTTGAAAGGGTCCACCATCCCATGGGATTTAGCAGACTCGACCATGCCATTAGGCTGCCCCAACTGGTGTTCTGCCTGAGGCACTGATCGGCACCCTGCTATGCGCAAAGCTCTCTCCTAACCAGCCCTGGAAAACATCATATGTGGGGGTATATTTTGTTAGGCTAACCAAGGCAGTTCCACATAGCTTGCTCTGGAAGATGCTTTGTCAAGTTGCTATTCGAAATTGCCTTCACTAACATGCCTTGTTTTCTGTAAACTCAAGATAACAGCTCTCAAAATCAAGTATAATCCCTTTGCCAAAGCCTTCCTGGATGCGAAAGAAAGGTGAGTTCATCTTTTTTTGCTGCCAAGATGGTTAAAACCTTGGCATCACAATGTGAGGGATGAATTCTATAACTTAATCTTGTTTCTGCTGTCTTAAATCCAGAGTCACTCCACTGATATTAGTGAGGAGACACTCTGTGTAATTATTGCAATAGGGTCTGAAGTGTGTGAATATCCTCATGGGGATCCCTAGGACTTAGCACTGTCTACACAGGAAGCCTGAAATGAGGTGGTGTGAACTTCCCCAGTGATGTTATGCACTGTGTATGTTCACTGCACTTCAATGAATCCCATAATTTGATAGCTCAGGGAGAATAAAAGTTAACTGCAGATGTCAAAAAGCATAACGAAACTGAAATTACACTGTAATGTAACTCTGCTGCTATTATTAAATCTGTGTGATAATGTATGATCTGCTTATTACAAATAACCTCTAGGTGCTAACTAGATAAGATGTCAGAGATGCTTCCATTGGAAACAATTTGTGGTTTATCTTTCAAAATTCTAGTTGCATCATCAATTCTAATGAAGTGGGGCATCCAAATGATGCATTCCAGCCCATAATTGCTAATGAATTTAGTTTGGACCTGCTATGTCTTCTGACACGTGAAGTGTCCCACGTGCCTGATAGATTTCCCTCCTTTTCAATTTACTTTTTCATTCTTTTAGTGAATAGTTTGTTTTTAACTTTCTTTGGTAATTTCTCAATGAGAAGCTTTACCACTAAATCTTTTGCTTTTCAGAAACCATCCCAAGGATGCTCCAGAAACAGCCTCTGAGAGTCAACATATGACATATTCTCACTGTAAGGTTTTTATTCATGTCAGCTGAAGTTTTGTGTGATATGATAGGTGCTGGGAACTTGGGGCTTGCTTAACTGGGTCACACCAGTCGTTCACAGAGTCCTGAATTGTGTTCATAGAATGGGACCCTTTAAAAAAAAGAAGATTGGAGAAACCTCACAGTAGGAAATAATGTGACAGTTTCTGCAGAGGGATCATTTTCCTTGTGATCTGTTTTTTTCAGTATTAAAAGCAATCTAGAATCGAGATGATGGATGACATTTTTAGGGCTTTCTCCCCCTTTTTTTGTATTTATAGCTGAATATTTTTGTCACCTCTAAAGTTACCTTTCATTGGTGAACAAGTAAAAAAAAAGGGGGGGGAGGGAGAGCAGAGGTTGTGTTTGGTTTAATGATAGTCAGGTTTTCTTTCACAGAATCACAGAATTCTAGGGTTGGAAGGGACCTCGAAGGATCATCCAGTCCAACCCCCCTGCCAGAGCAGGGTCACCTAGAGTCCATCACACAGGAACGCATCCAGGCGGGGTTTGAATGTCTCCAGTGAAGGAGACTCCACAGCCTCTCTGGGCAGCCTGGTCCAGTGCTCTGGCACTCTCACAGGAAAGAAGTTCTTCCTGAGGTTCCCCTAAGAGTCTCTGAGCAATTTAAAGAAGCTCTGCCAGAAGCAAGCTGACAGTTCTATTGTTGACTGGCCGTATTCTCTTGGGCATGGCATTTCATGTCTTTGTACCTGTTTCCCCTCTCTCCTTTTCTCTGTTTCAGCTTCTTTTTTCAGGCTACAGCTTTTCCTATCCTGTGTGAGTGTGCAACACCTAGCACAGTGGAGGCTTGGTCCTGTCTGGGATTTCTAACCACTAATGTGATGCAGATAAGAACAGTCCCTCAGTCTTCCTTGTCTTCTCATGTACCTCCTCAGGCAAGCCCTATCAGCTTCTCAGAGAATCACAGAATGACAGAACATGTCGAGTTGGAAGGGGGACCCTCCAGGACCATGGAGTCCAACCCCTGTCCCTGTGCAGGACACCCCAGGGTCACCCCATGTGCCTGAGAGCATCATCCAAACGCTGCTGGAGCTCAGGCAGGGTTGGTGCTGTGCCCACTGCCCTGGGGAGCTGTGCCAGTGCTCCACCACCCTNTGAGGGACTCCACTAGTTACTGACCTCCAACTGGATTCTGTCCCATTGACTACAACTCTCTGACTTCTTCCCTTTAACCAGTTCTTGATCCACCTCACTACCTGATCACCAAACCCATACTTTATCAGCTTATCCACGAGGATGCTGTGGGAGACAGTGTCAAATGCCTTACTGAAATCGAGATAAACCACATCTACCGCTCTACCATCATCCATCCACCTAGTTATTTCCTCATAGAAGGCTATAAGGTTGGTCAAACATGACTTACCCTTGGTAAAGCCATGTTGACTGCTCTTAATGACCCCCTCATCCTTGATATGCCTAGAGATAGTGCCAAGAACAAGTTGTTCCATCACTTTTCCAGGGATGGAGGTGAGGCTGACCGGTCTGTAGTTACCCGGGTCCTCCTTCTTGCCCTTCTTGTAGACTGGAGTGACATTTGCTATCCTCCAGTCCTCAGGCACCTCTCCTGTTGCTATAGCCTGCTGCTATAGCCCCTGCTCACTGCTCGCTGCTCCATGTGCTTTCATTTGTTCTTTGATATTTGGGCGAAACCACGGCAGTTCGTGACATCTTCTGTCAGTTGTTTTCAGGTCTTGTTTTTAGGGTTGGTAGTTTTAGGGGTTGATTTTTTTGCCTTTCTTTTTTTTGATTGTCAGTTCCATAAACCAGTCTCTTGGCATCTGGTTGGTATTTGTGAGACACAGCTGATTATGTTACTTACTTTGTGCAAGAAGGTTCTGGTTACTTTCTTTATTGCATTGCAGTGTTTCAGTGCAATAATAGTTCTCTTCTCTCTTTCCCCTCAAAGTGGGTGGCTGGTTGATTTCCAACCCAGATACAATGTGTGCATCAGGAAGCTCTAATTATCAGTACACTGGACCTTTGCCTCTGCCAGCTCCACACGCTCCCCACAGCTGTGAGAGGTACTCAGCACTGCGAGGGCATCGGGCTGCTCCGTACCCACCTTCCTACGTGCAGAGAAATCATTCACCAACAGGTACAGCTGTAATGCTACTTTGCTTCCAGGAACAGACACTCTCTGCCTTACCAGCCCTTGCTTTAGGTTAGAGTAAGCATTAAAACAAGCAAGAGCTGAGGCTAGGAAAGAGCACGATGAGTCTGTAACAGTCTGCACTGAACCCTGCATGCACAGAGTATGTTTAAGGCAGCAGAACAAGAGGTACAGAGAGCTGGGTGCACTGTAGCTGTTAATTATAAATGAAAGTGAATGATTTTGCTTAAAGTACAGCCCACAATTATACGAGAAGAGCATTGGAAGCTTTCTCATGCCGTGAAGCAATTGCACTCTCGAGTCGAAGCAGCTCTTAGGAACATGATAGGAGCTGACTTGAGCACATTTTGGTACTGCCACAATGTCTTTTGAGTCCCTTTCACTCTCTGGATCTGTCTGTAGATTGATTCTACTTTGACCAGAGGAAATTGGCCAGAAACAAGAGTAATGATAAACTAATCTGCTCGCTGGTAATAACTTAGCAAGGCATTCTGTTTAATGGAAATCTTTAAGCTCAAGTTATAAGGAGATCTGTATCAAAACATTGCCAGTCATGTGGCAACTGTTATTAATGCAAAGAGTATTAGTCAGGCTGTGTCTGTCATGGCTGTACCTTCTCATATATCACACCTGGAATTACAATGGCACCTTAATAAACTCTCTTAGTAAGCATGTGAATTTTGTTTTTTTGCCTGTGGTTAGGAACCTCACGATCAGATGGCTTCCTCAGGCCCACCCATGTTCTGTTGCCTTAAGACAAAGTCTCTGCAATAGTCACTAATATTTTGTTTTTTGCTTTCTCCACTCCCCGAAGTTAATTTGTTGGAGAGCTCCAGCAATAACCTTCAGGTATTCTCAGGACATGACAGCTGGACTTTGCCATCCTCTCCACGGGGTAATTTGATCTCAGTGCCACACACGAAGGGAGCTGCTAGCCCTGGACCCAGGTAAGGTCACAGGGAAACTGTTGGTATCAGGAGCAGTGAGCCTTGTAGGACTGCCCTGGTGATTCACATTTTGTTCCAAGCTTTACTAGTGTCCAGGTTTTGAAACATGTCCAAAGTGCCCAACTCCAGATTCCTGGAAAGATCTTCCTGACAAGGTAATTATCTCCTGCTCTGAAATCAATGGGAGCCTCATTTTTCCCCAGCACTGCTGAAAACCAGGATCTTGGAACAGTCACAGACAACTCTGGTATCTACAATCTGTGAGCGTTTTAAAGCCAAGTGATTTTTCTCTATATATTCCCCACTGTTCTCCTGCATGAAATGGGAATCCTACTCCCATCCAGGGATGTAACAATCTAATTCAAGTTCTATTATAAAAATATTTATTATTTAGGTACCAATCTCTTCACTCCTGTGACCCATGGCAGGACTGGGGGTGACAGCAGGAGCTGAATCAGGGCAGGGTTAGGTTGGGTGTCAGGAGAAGGTTTTTCCCCCAGAGGGTGGTGGAGCACTGGCACAGCTCCCCAGGGCAGTGGTCCCAGCACCAACCCTGCCTGAGCTCCAGCAGCATTTGGGTGATGCTCTCAGGCACATGGGGTGACCCTGGGGTGTCCTGCACAGGGACAGGGGTTGGACTCCATGATCCTGGAGGGTCCCTTCCAACTCGGCATGTTCTGTCATTCTGTGATTCTGTTGTTAACAGGGTACTAAACAGTTGTAGGAGTGAGTGGAGACCTAGAGAGCCAATTAATTATCAAGTATTTGCCCTTCTTTTCCCAAAATAAGTGCATGCATTTCTTCTCTAGTTTAGGTGCCAGGAAGATCATCTACAATTATTTTAAATTCATAAGCATCCAGGAAAAAGATCTTTGAACCTTGAAACCTGACGTGTTTGTACACTTCCCTCCACGCCTCTCTCCAAGGTCACTGGGTCTGATGATTGCTGGTGGTTTTTCACTTAAGGGCTGCAACACTGATCTAGTTTAGTAACTCGATTCACAGAATCACAGAATCCTAGGGGTTGGAAGGGACCTCGAAGGATCATCCAGTCCAACCCTCCTGCCAGAGCAGGGTCACCTAGAGTCCATCACACAGGAACGCATCCAGGTGGGTTTTGAATGTCTCCAGCCAAGGAGACTCCACAGCCTCTCTGGGCAGCCTGGTCCAGTGCTCTGGCACTCTCACAGGAAAGAAGTTCTTCCTGATATTCACATGGAACCTCCTGTGCTCCAGTTGGCATCCATTGCCCCTTGTCCTACCATTGGTCATCACTGCAAAAAGCTTGGCTCCATCGTCCTGCCCCTCACCCGTTACATATTTGTAACCATGGATGAGGTCCCCCCTCAGTCTCCTTTTCTCCAAGCTAAAGAGCCCCAGCTCCCTCAGCCTTTCCTCATAAGGGATTCAGATAGCTGCCTTTTAGCAGATAACACACTTGTCTTTACTGTGGCAGGTCTTGTGTGTGGGAAAAAGCTTTGAATTAAGTAATTTAATTTGTATTGCTTTATTTTTTTCCAGCCACTACCCTTGCCTGTGGACAATGAGCAACAGTGCTGTGAATGCTGCCAACCCAGGCAGCGAGGTGAACAGCAGCCCTTCAAGTGTGCTCTTAAGGGGTAATGTCCCCTTACCCACTGCACCATCAGTCCAAATCCCTCTGCAGGGAACGTCTGGCAGCATGGAGACACAAGGGGAATCTGCTCTAGCCAGACTGGCCGACTCCGCGTGGACATCCTCACACTCCTTTTGATGGACGGGCAGCTCACAAGGGAAGCACAGCCAAACCAGACTGACACAAATGGCAAACAATCCCCATCCCCTAGGATTGCAGCTCAGAATAGGGATGTGTATGCAGAAAACCAACTTCATCTGACATCCCTTTTCATAATGTACCTCCTGTGTGCCAGAGAAGCCAAAATGCATAATGCAAAGGCAGGAAACGTTCTGGGAACCAGCTTATTACTGCAACCTTCATATGTCATTCAGGATGATGTCCAGAAAGAGTCTTTATAGCTAGTTTTGCTTCTGTATCACATAAAAAATGCTCAGTCGTGTGACTGAGTGAAGCAGACATGGCAGCTGGATATTTGCATGTCATTTTAAAAGTGCTTTCTGTAACTAACTGCCGAGTTCAGGGGAAATGATGAGCAAGTTCTCAACCAGTAATTTGAAGGGACAGCGTTGCTTTAAAGACTTTCTGAATCTATCACATGAAGGTTTTCACAATACCTGAAACTTAAACCCTTCAGGGGATGCAATTAGTCTGACACCCTAATGCCACCTGCATACAGTATTCTCTGTCCCCTCCCCTTCTCCAGCTCCTGTTTGCTGTTTGTGTGCTATAGGGATAATGAACACACTCAAGCTGAGAAGGTGGCTGCATTGTAGCAGCAGGGTGAAGGGCATCTAGTTCAATATTTCTAGTCTGATGTGACGGTCTTTGAAAGTTCCAATCTTTTCTATATGTGCTATTTTTGAAAGGGAAAAGAATTATAGAAAAAAAGATACAGATTGCATTTCCACTTTGCTTCAGGTATAGAGCACAAATAAAATATGAATAAATGGTATATTACCTCCTCAGTGCCTTCCCCTAAGAGTCTCTGAGCAA
>VZRW01001505.1:0-14868 GCA_013398125.1 Aegotheles bennettii
CCGCCGCCGGCCCTGTCCCTTCCCTTCCGCGGGCGGCGGCTGCCGCTGCCCCGCCGGCCCTCGGTGAGAGGGGAAGGGAGACCTGGGCCCCAGGCGCCGCTGATGGTGGGGGCCCCGGGGCGGCGGAGTTTGGCCTGGCTCGGCGGGCGGGCTGGAGCCCCAGAGGGGCCGCTGAGGGCCGGAGCGCGCCCGGTGATCGTGGCGCTGGCAGTGCCGGTCTGGCGAGTTCTGTCGTGTGTAGGAGTTCAGAACTCTTGAGTTAAGTTCGAAATCCTGTGAAATAAACTACAGAATATTGCCAAACTCTTTTTTCTCTTAAAACACTCATTGAAACGCTTCTTAATCTGAAAGAGATGCGCTCGAAGCTGGCTTCATTTCATTACCAATTGGATTGCAGCAAAGCAGGGCAAAAAGTTCTCGCCACTGGAGTGGTCTCAGTCGTTAGGGTTGTGCCCACAGGCTGTGTGCAGCTCAGCAGCTGGCTGGTCAGAGTGCCTTGTCTGGTGTGACAGGTGATCTGTCCAGGCTGCTTCGGGCCTGGTGACAGTGGGGACAAGGAGGATGCCTCAGTGAACTTGCTCGAGGCAGTGGGGCGCTATGTTGAGAGCTTGCATTGGTGTTTATCATGCGTAAGTTTAAAAGCCCAGTTTCTTCATATCAACTAAAAGAGAGAGCTTTTTTCCTCTTTTCATTCAGAGCAAAGAAGTTGCCGTCCGTACCGGAGAGCCTGCTGAAAAAGCGGCAGGCATATGCGGCTATGAAAGCCAAACGTCAGAAGAAGATACTGGCTATAAAAAAGGTGAATATTTCATAACTCCTTAGCTTGGGTTGCTTATCTGTTACAATATCAACTACTGCTGCTGACATAACACAGTGCAGAAGCTTACAGTATGTGCTTTATTTATAATATGCTTCATTTTTATTATTTTTTGTTTTGTCGGTAACAAACCGGTTCTGGGCAGAGTAGGGGCAAAGTGTGCAGTTGTCTGTAAGATTAAAGCTAGTCTTCTACAAGGCAAGAGGTTGCAGCCTTTGGGGGGGTGAGCTTGGTGCACGATGGCGTTGTTCAAGGTAGAGCAGCACTGCTGTGTAACAGCCCTCCCTCCAGACTCGGGCAGATATTTCTACCATCAGTGTTATTTGTGGGATATTCTAGAATATGCTGTGTTAGTTGAAGGTGGCTTTCACGTGTTAAAAGGCATTATATGAGCTTAAGTAATTTTCAATTGATTTCAGGCCCGTAAGGCACAAAGAAAACTCATCTATGCAAGAGCCCAAGCGTACCACAAGGAATACAGGCACATGTACAGGCAGGAGATCCGTATGGCCAGGATGGCCCGAAAAGCTGGCAATTACTACGTTCCAGCAGAACCGAAACTGGCATTTGTGATCAGGATAAGGGGGTAAGATTGAATACAGGCTTAAAAAACTCAAGGTTCAAAAGCACTGAAATTGGCTTTCCTGTTATGTGTGTGTGTTTTGAGGGCTTAAATATATAAATAAAATCAAGCATCTCACTGGTGTCTTGAAAGGTTGTTGGCAGTAATGAACCAGAGGCTTGATTAAGTGCAAAATTATTAACCCTGGCTACTTCCACTGTCTTTAGGAATCCCTGATTTTTAAGAAGGCAAGGTTACAAATACATGCAGACAGTTTTTCTATTTCACCTTAATCTCAGTAAAATTGCATGCCAGTATTCCTGAGCATCCTGCTAAGCTTCATTTGAAGTGTTTGTTAACTCTCCTTTGGTAAAGTGCTGCAGAAAACTGACAAAATGTGCGATTGGACGAATTATGTTCAGGAGAGCACAAGAATAGCTCTGAATTGTTTAAGTATAGTTAATACTTGTTTTGTTTTTTTTCATGGAAGTAGATCTGTTTTAAACAGATTTAAACTGATTTAAAACAATACTGAAATATATAGAGATAGTAAAGAAATTACTAAACTTGCTTTATGTAATTGGTAGAACAGTGATGTGTTTCATATGGGAACAATGATGTGTGGCTTCTTTAACCTGTTACTTGGTGTGTTCTGGGATGTGGATAATTGAGGGTTTTTTCCTATGTTCTCTAGTACCAATGGTGTCAGCCCTAAGGTCCGCAAGGTGTTGCAGCTTCTTCGCCTGCGTCAGATTTTTAATGGCACGTTTGTAAAACTCAACAAAGCTTCTATCAACATGTTGCGGATTGTTGAACCCTATATTGCATGGGGGTGAGTGAAACACCCAGTTTTGTCAAACCAGGGTGCAAATGTTGAGCACCTTTTGCATTTTGCTATGCTAGGCTTACAGGTTTCTCATGTTCAGAATTGTTCTATATTTTTTGTGCTTTCCCTACTTTGAATTGAAAATGTGTTCAAGGCAGTGCTTTAAACAGTAATGCTTGATAGATACCACTACACTGTCGTAGTAGTGTTCTTGGGAACTTGGTGTAAGATTTGCTTCTCGGTTGCTTTTGTATTTACATTTGGGCCATGCTGAAACAATCTTAAATTGTTATGGAAGTTTAATTTGGGGATGTTAATTGGAATGTGGCTTGCAAAGACTTACAATTCTCTTATTTTTTTTTTTACTTGACTGTTTCAGTTATCCCAATCTGAAGTCTGTGCATGAATTGATCTACAAGCGTGGTTATGGCAAGATCAACAAGCAGCGCATTGCTCTGACTGATAACTCCCTGATTCAGAAACGCCTTGGTAAATAGTGCTTCACTTAACAAAGCAAGAAACCAACTTGTTGCATTTGGGTGATTAATGTGAAGCTGGACAATCATATTTGTCTCTGGAGAATAGTAGTGATTAGTTAATAATCTCTACTTCTGTCTTAATAATTTAATACAATGCAAGCTGGAAGTAACTTCGCTGCACAGTATCACAAACCAGTGTAAATATCATATTTGAGCATTTAAAATTTGTAATTTTAAATGTAAACTCCTTGGCCTTTGATAGATCAGTAGATATTTTAGTAATGAAAGGGGGCAGCAACAGGGAAGGAGCCTATCATAGAAGGCTTTGAAAATTTAAACTTAATATTAGACATTGTGTGTTTACCAGATGATGAAGGTCTAAGACCCAGACTTTTTAAACTTCTTGTCAGAAGAACTAGCTAGCAAAAGTGATTAGTGTGTTTAGTAAAAACAAAGCGTGGTGGTCAGTTGTCAGGAAATTGACTGCTCTAGGAGGCTCCTTCTGTTCTAGTCATGCCAGGAATGAAAGCAAACACTGATGTCTTTCCCATTTTTGGCAGCTGATTTGTGTATCACTTCAAATTAGACTGTGTCATGTTTGTTCTTTTTCCAGTGCAATAGATAATCAGATTATAAAGGTACAAGTATCATGCTATAATGACTTTCCTTTTTAGCATTGTATTTTACAAGCAGTCATCCTGTAACATGTCACTGAAGGCTCTGGAAAGACACTAAGGAAACATGCTGTTGCATTATTCAACAGCATAAGTAGTTCAGTGACTTCCCCCGAGTTGCACATAACTACGGTTTTAAGTGTGTTTAATCTAGTTTTTCTTCAGAGAACATGCTTTATTTTCCTAAGATTCACTAAGTGGGGTTTGGTTTTTGTTGTTTCTCATTGCTGCCCACAAATACTTGATGGTTGAAACTGATGCCTCTTGCCAAACGTAACAAATAATATTGAGTTGACTGCAGCTAATCCATTTTGGTTGGAAAAGTCAGTCATTGGGCGTCATGACAGTGGGTGCTTTCTGACTTTCTGAAGTTTATCAGAATAAGTAGGTATGGCAATAATAACGTGATAATTTTTAGCTTGTCATTGACTGGTGGCTCTGTAGCCCTTCTGAAAACAGTGCTTCTGAATTATAGGAAAGCTTGGCATCATCTGCATGGAAGATGTGATCCATGAAATTTACACTGTTGGCAAGAACTTCAAAGTTGTGAACAACTTCCTTTGGCCCTTCAAGTTATCCTCTCCTCGGGGTGGGATGAAAAAGAAAACGATCCACTTTGTGGAAGGTGGAGATGCTGGTAACAGAGAAGACCAAATCAACAGACTCATAAGGAGGATGAATTAATGGTGAGATATTACCAAAGGTTAATACTATCCACTGTTCTGTCTGTCTCTGCTGCGTAGGCTGTTGCCATTATTGGCTGAAGATTCAGGTTTATTACATATTCGCTCATGTTTGGGTGGTACCTACAGTATGAAGCTACTTGGACAATAGAGTGTTCTGATTTAATTTTTAAAATTTTACTAAAGCTTAAGCATTTGTGAGGAAATTAAATCTTGATTATAGCTGATCTGTTTAGGAAGTATAAAAATTACCAATAGCTTATTTTCTATGTACCAATAACTTGTTTTAAAAATTTACTTGGATTTTATGATGGGAAGCTTTGAGATATTGGCTAAAATTTTCAGTCCTCATTAATAAATTCTTCATATGATCAAAGTCTTGTGATTACAAGTGCAGTGGGTTTTTTTCAGATTGTCTGATTTCTGCTGTAAAGGCCTGCTTAAGATCAGGAGAAATTAAATTCTCAATTTACACCATTTTAATGTCTAAATTTTCATCTTGATTCAATTTAAGCTTTCATGTTAGCATGACTGAGATGGTCATTTTGAAATACTAATTGGCCCATTTGAATAGGCTGTGTTTTAGAAATTAGAAGGTTTATTAACACTTAAGGTGGTTTGGCAGTGACAGCTGAGTCCTGAAGTTAGTATCTAGTTCAGACAGTCTGTCCTGTCATCCAGTGTTGTCACTCTGCTGTTCCTTCTTTGATGAGGAGTCTCTGTCATGCAAAGCCAAAACAGGTTGGTTGTTGGGTTTTTTTTCAGAGTTCTTTTACTATTTTTCCCCCACACTAAATTAGCTTTGGTGTTGTCCATACCTTATTTTCAATCTTTTTTTTTTGTGTGTGACAGATAAGCTGAAATTTGAGCAAACTTTTTTGTGTTGGGATACCTTGAAAGACTAACAGGCAAAGGCCCAATTTTCCCCAAACTGATTCCTTCAAAGGCAGGAAGGTATTTTGGTTAGTTTGTTGTTGTTCAGGGTTTTTTTGGTTAGCTTGTTTTTTTGGTGTGTGTGTTTTTGTTTTGGTGTTTTTTCTTCAAGAAATCAGATGTGCTGTTTACTTAGGAATTCCTGCCTTCTAGAGGGTTGATTAATGAAAAAAAATAATGGGTAGTGGTGTGACTTTACAGCTTAAAACAAGTGCAGTTGCTGTTTGGATGAGTTCCCAGAAATTAAATTTTCTGAAGGGGGGAAGTTTTCTGATTTTGGTTTTTGGTTTTTTTTTAAGCCTTTTGAAAATGTTTTTACAGCCCACAAAGCATAGGAAGTTGCTCATCAAGGTCTGCTGTCTTTCCAGGGAGCTAAAGGGGACCTATAAATTACCTTTCCACTCGAGTGAGCTTTTTCCCATGAAGCTTTTTTGTAGGCTGTTCTTCCTCAGCTTCCACTCCCCCAAGCTTTTCTTGCATGTTGCTTTGTTTCCTCCATTTGTGGAGCAGCAGTGTTACAGCGCTGGTTACATGACATGTAGAAATTTGCACTTTAGGAAAATAGTTGCTTACTGGGGACAGTGTTCTTGTAAAGCTTTATAGCTCAACTATGGAAAGAAGTGGGTAACTTTGAGAAGAGAATTGTGATCTTTGGTGCCCGGGGTGATGTTATGTTACTCATACTATCACTCTTGGAGAAATTTTGCTGCTGGTGGCACAAGCAAGTTCAGTACTGGCAGATTCTCTTAAGTTGGTACATGAGGCTTCATAAACAAGATTGAGCAAAATTGCTTTAACTTTATGTTCCTGCCTGGTCTCTGAGCATAAGATGGAAACTGCTGTTTCTAAATGAAACTATGCAGCTTTTCTGTCAATGTGTAATCCTTTATCCTCCGCCTTCACTGACAAATACCAGAGAGATACTGATGGTCTTGAGTTTTCAGGAGCCTTCCTACAGGAGGGAAGCTTCTAGTTCACTGTTGCAGTAGTAGATGCCTGTAAGGAGTAGTATATTGGCAGAGAAACGAGAGATTCAGCTGATTGCTCATGTTTGTTATTGGACTTGTAGCTCAGTATCCAGTACCTGAAGAGGGCCTACAGGAAAGCTGGAGAGGGACTTTTTACAAGGGCTTGTAGTGATAGGACAGGGGGGAACGGGTACAAACTGGAAGAGGGTAGATTTAGACTGAATATTAGGAAGAAATTCTTTACTGTAAGGGTAGTGAGACACTGGCACAGGTTTCCCAGAGAAGTTGTGGCTGCCCCCTCCCTGGCAGTGTTGAAGACCAGGTTGGATGGGGCTTTGAGCAACCTGGTTTAGTGGGAGGTGTCCCTGCCCATGGCAGGGGGGTTGGAACTGGATGATCTTTAAGGTCCTTTCCAACCCAAACCATTCTATGATTCTGTGATCCCATGTAAGTGGCAGACATTAGTGCTTTACTCAAACTTTCAATTTAAAAAGTGGCCTTGTACTTTCTTATTTTTTGCATATAAGCTGTTAGTTGTTCTGCTTATACTGCAAACAAACATAGCTCTGGTGTGAAGCCAAGATAACTGATTGGTCTCATCTGTGCTTTCTATCCTTGCTATTTTCCTACTGTTCTGAATTGAGTGCATGTTTAAAATACAAGTAACCTACTTGCAGAAAATAGAAGACTGTTGTAGTTTCTACTGAGGTAATGGGCAACCAGAGCAGTAGGCTCACATGAGGTATTGGCAGTATTCTCAGTACTGCCATTCTGAAGGAACATGTATCTGAAGATGAGTATTTATTCCTCTTCCCTATATGTAGATGGCTTCCTGCTATTTGTCTTTTATTTCTCATCACTTAAGTGTTAGTCTCAAATACATCTTTAAAACTAAAAAGGCTTATAGTACTGATTCCTTCATATGGATTGGGGAAAAAGTTAGAGCATAGTACTTGATACTGAATTTTGACAATTCAGTATTGGCAAGGTGCTGAATTTCATTAGGTCTCAAGCAAACTTTACAGGAACTTGTATCAAGTTTGCCTTTTGCTTTCATTTTTGTATGTAAACAGTCCCTGAAATGTGCTGAAAATAGGGTTACTGCAGCAGAAGTTAGAATACGCAGAATGCCTCAGTATGTCTTTAAGTATGATGTTCCCCCCGCTATGCAGTTAGACAAATAGGGAAATAGATACCAATAATTTCAGGTAGAAATGTTCGTTGTGTTAGGTCTGACACTTGAAATCTGTGTTTTGAGTGAAGAGACGTTAATATAGAAGTCATTTATTGGGGGCAAGACTATTGAAGGCTTAAATCTGGTGAAGTAAAATTAGTGTATTCAGCCAAAAATACAAATTGTAGAAAAGAATGAATTCTTCAGTAGTTTCAGATTTATGTATCTAATAGTATTTTTTTTTCCTTTCAGATTCAGGTGCCCAGCTGCAATCTTTCAAACTTTGGTCGGATAATAAAACCATCTTGCACAAAAGTGTCGTTCCGTTGGTCTCTTTTTGTGATACTCTTCTCTACTGGTGATGGTTGTTAAGTTAACTTTGGAGTATCCTGTTTCAGAGAGGCATTTATAGTTTGAATTAGCAGTATACAGATAACACTGTTTCCCCTTCTTTCAGAGGGATAAAATCTGTAAGGGTTCATGCAGACAAGACATTAATTTTTGAGTGGCAACAAATATTTACTTTGTTGTGATTAAAAGTAGAGTAAATGACAAACTGCTCTGACCTGTATGCTGTTTAGTGGACAGGGTTCCTGCTTAGTTGTACTGCACTAGAAAGCTGTGTGAGAAGATTTTTCAGTGTAAAGAAGAGTGAAGGGTAGATCAATTCTTAACACATTAAGGTCCTGCTTTTAAGGTCATAGTAATTACTTCCAGCTCTGAATGACTTCAGTTGGGTTCTTTTTTTGCCAAAGGAAACACGAGATACTTTACAAAGTAGCCAATTACTTCACACATTCTAGATAATTACTCAGCTTTACATAATTTGTTTGCAGTGTTTCATTTCAGATACTATAGAAGTGGAGACCACAGGATTCATGAGGGTGCGAACAATCACTGCTGCTATGTAGGTCTGGCCCAGTAAGGATTAGAAACCCAGGGACTGGTAAAATGCATAACTGGGCTTGCGTTCACATTGACTTCTTGTCTTGTGAGCACTTTGCTGAAGGAGCCTTAGCCTGTTGTGGCATTTGGTACAACAGATGAACAAGTTGCATCTGCTCTGACTGAAATGTTCCCTCTGTTACAAGCAAACTGTTTACATACTTCACCAATGAATGATGTCTATTTAAAAGTGGCTGACATTTTTTTTTCCAATTTGTGGAAAAGCTTATTTATGCAGTTTAAATGAAACTTTTTAACAGCAATGCTAGTTTATTTCAGCTTGTCAAAAGCTAGGTTTGTTTTTAAATAACTCATGAAATTATGATAGTGGCTTGACTGAAAATAGTTGGGTGCTTCTGTTTGTTGTTGTGTTGGGACAATTCCCCTATTGCGACTCCAGCTTCAAAGTCTAGTAACACAACTTCTTGTGTATAAATAGGAAAGTACCAACATTTTTGCCCATTTATGCTAATAACTGCACTAAAAATAATTTAGCAGTTCCGTACAGTTGTTCAGTGCTAGTAATTACACATGCCTGAAGATGGTTTATGAGTGAATGAGGTGAAAGCCATAAAAGTACTTCATTTATTAGGCATCTTTGTGAAGTGATAAGCAGTACGTTTTACAAAGAAAAAGCATTTTTGTGAAGTTGCTGAATGAAGGGGAAAAACCTTAATGTGCCTATTAGAGGAATAAGCACTTGTCACTATCACAGGAAACATCAGTTCTTCTCTTGGTCTTGTGAGTATGATCTGACTCGGCTTAAAACTGCACCAGTCGGCAATGAAATTCAGGTATCTGGGATGTACTTAGGAAAGTAAAAACACTATTCCAGTGTCCATTTGTATGAGGTCATACAAATGGATAACAAACTTTGTGTGGTGGTTATAGAGAATGAAAGATTAACTTGTCAAGTTAATCAGCGCTGTAGGACCTTAGTTGTCTGGTAAGAATGCCCCGAAGTTCCCACATTTTGTTCAGAAGGATACATGCTCTAAAGCATTAGTGAGGAGGAAGTTAATTTCATTTTCATGGTACTCTAGCAACTCATTTTTCATACCTGCCTCTGAAATGCACTTTCAGATAACTGCAAAATGTTAACACCTATTGTGGAAACCAATGCTAAAGCACAGCTGTGTTTAAGCTGGTAATCCTGTGTAACTGCTCACCTTTTACACTAGCACAGCTTTCAGAGTTATAATATTGCTTCTCAGGCTTTACAGAAACAGCTCATGATAGTTAAGGTCAGAATTTACACTGGAAATTGGGCACGATCCATTTATAGAATTGATGAGTAGTATGTTTTGGAGCATTTATGAGGTAACTTGTCTTCATCAGCTACATTTTTAACTCAATCGCTTAGTCCCTAAACAATAAATAATGTGGATCCTTTGTCAACGTTCTATGATAAAGTTCAGGTTCTTGCAAACATGCTGTTGTTTTCTCACTGTAACTGCCAGCTGCTGACACATTCTGGAATAAAATTTCTATGAACTCTTATCCTCTTTCAGAATGACCTACATCTTCCTTTCTTTCCTTAGAACTGAAGCCAGAAGCTTTACCTAATAGCTATTGGAGAAGCAGTGGGAGACTGGCTGAAATGCTGACAACTCACAAATTTTTCAGGCATGCTAAAGTTTATAGGCTTTACAGTTAATTGGCATTCCTTTTTTTGCTGGTGCCCGGCTCATACAGCCTGTTGCACCATCACCAAGTGCAAAGTCATACATCTGGAAATGGAATGGAAGTCCATCCCGAGAGAAAGTTGGGAGACATGATGGATAGTCAGCTGAACATAAGCTCCCACTTGGCCACATGCAATTCTTGGATGCATTAAAAAGGGAATATCAAATGGTATGGGGGAGGTAATACCACTTTTGTTCCAGTAGTGCTTACGCTAGTGCCAAATGCAGTATCCAGTTCTTGTGCCAAAAATCAAGCACATTCCTTACAATACTTGGAGAGCTCAATTTATTCAGCGTAAAGGCAGACATGGTTACAAAATGAGTATCTACCTATAATTACCTCTGCAGAGAAAAGTAGTTTGATAATGGAGAATTCTTTGATCTAACAAAGCTATAATGGGATGAAATGTCTTGAAATTGAAGCCAGATAAATTTTGGCTTTAAGCAAACAATTTTAATGGAACATAATTAGATACTGGAACACGTAACTAGTGGTGTGCCAGGTTCTTTGTCAGTGGTCATTTCAAAATTGAGGTTTGGGATTTTTTTCTTCCTTTAAAGCATATGCTATACTTCGAAGAGATTTCTTGAGAGCAGTCCTGGAGCCTCTCTTAGCGGAAGTTACTAAAGGCAGGCTCCTTAGGTACTCGGGAATACAAGTTAGAGTCTTGTTTTAAGCTGTCTGGCTACCCAGCAGCTTTTTACTGCACTATAAAATTCAATTGAAGTTTTCAAGTTTTGATCACTCTGAATATCTCGTACAGAATACCACAGTAGTACCTAATAATTTCAGCACAGTATATGTTTAAATTTTTGATACTAATGTTGTATATCGCACATAATTCTAACAAGGCCTCCAAGACAGCAAGAAATGATATAGTGAGCCAAGACAAGTAGGAAAATGGGATTCAAGGAAGGCTCTAAGCATCTCTAGTTTTAGTTTGAAAAGCAGGTAGACTCCTTTTTTTTCCCTTCAGTTTCTTTTGCCAGGTATTATTTAACACAACTGAATTGTAAGAGTAAATCTATCTAGTAAATCATAACACTGGCACTTTTTTGTGCCAATCTTAATTTTGTAATCTGAACTTCTTTTCTTTAACTTAGTATTCTTTCTTTTTTTTGCTATTCTCTCCTACTACTGAAACATATTTTTGTAAAAGAAGAAAGAAGAATTAGGTGAGGCTTTTCCTTATGCATATGGTCTACTAATATACCCCCTCTTTTTGGAAGAAGACATGAGGATTGAAAGATAAATAGTGGGTGACAGTTCAGTTGGATTTAGTTAGGTGTAGGAAGGGTTAGTTATGTGTTAAGAAGAAATTAAACTGAATATGTGGTAGTGGCTATAATCTATAACATATATACTCTATAAAATTCTTTATTCTAGAAGGCTAAAGGAACCAGGATGTAAATGCTGTGTTTATTTACAACCTAAAGTGTTGAAGGTGGTGATGGGGAGGCTTAGTTCTGACTTGAGTACAGTAGTGTTAACTAGCTGGTGATGTTACTTTTATTATTATTATGGTTTAGTTTTAATGATTGCTTTGTCACATTAGAGCCTGATGGTTCTTTGAAGCTTCTGCATGATCTTTGCTATTTTACTTCTTATGACTACCTCTGAAACTATTGCTCCCAAGTAAGTGTTTCGAGGACATTAAACTTGGTAGACAAGTCCTAGACAAAAACCCACCACGCTATTTTAATCCTTTTATTTGCTTTAACTTACTGTGTAAAACTAAAAATTAGCTGGCTCAATGTAGGGTGAGGTGAATGACTCCAGAGAATGTGTATTTTGAACAGTACTTCCAGGCTAGTTTGATTCCAATACCTTGTGGAGAAGGACAGAGTTAATTGCCTTCTAGCCTCTCTGTCCTAACATCTGGCTTTTTGCTGTTACAATATTAATTTCTACTTGGTTGGATTGCAATCCCTGGTATTCCCGATTTAAGGGTAAATATTTCTAACTACTGTTCTACAGCTTCAATTTCTAAAGCCTTTGTATGACAGAATTCCTCTTAACAGACTTTGAAGTACTTCACTGCTGACATCGGTACTGTGCTCTCCTTCCTGCTGGGAGAGCAGACCTACACTGACATGACTTGCCAAGGTTTATCTGGCAGACTGATAGCCACGCCAAGACCCAGACTGCGGGAATCGGAAAGGAATCTACAGACTGAAAGGAAGCCTCTAAAGGGTGTTGGGGAGCTGGTGGCTGTGGCTGGGAAAGGGATTTGTGTCAGCTGGTGTACCGTGACCAAGGAGGGTCACAGCCAGATCATAGCCAGGTGGCTATGATCTAGGGGCAGATGTACCTGAGAAACTACTATTATAAAACTGTGATTGCTTCCTTCCTCCCCACAGCTCTCCAGCTAAACTATCCTTGCATGCTGGGTTGGGACTTACTGGCCAAAATCCTGTCCTGGATTTAGTCTTCTAGAACATGAATCCCTGACGCAGGTTTTCAGGTGGTGATAGTCTGTGCTCTTTTTAGCAGATTAGTCTGGTGCACTTACCTGAGAAGAGGTGGTCTGTGTGTGCTCCAAAAGCTGTGACTGAGAGAAGTTCAAATTCACATCTATCAGTCTGCAGCAAAAATGGCCTATGTTTTTTAGAAATTATTTTTTTTGAGTAATGACTATGTTTTCTTTTGAACTCAGTGATACATATGGTCCAAGTTATCCTACTGGCTCGAGTATCTTTTGGTCTATAAACATCTACTGTGGATGTTAAATGAATTTAGACTTGATATAAATACAGAGATTCTTTGCCCTGCCAAAATGTTCATTACTCTGGACAGGCACAGTAGGAGAATTTTAGGAGACAATTTTGACTCCTGTAGTCCTGAAGGACTAAGCTTGTAGATGCACTTCAAACACCAGTTTAGGTACCTATCTGCAAAGAGAACTGGGCCCAGAGCCAGGTCTGAGCCAGCAGAGTTTTCAGTTGGAGTAAGGGTTGGCTAGACTGGCAGAGGGGCGATATCCTTGGACTGGGCTCAGTACAGGAGCTGGTTCTCTTTAATATCTTTATCAGTGATCTGGACTAGGGCATTAAGTGCACCCTCAGTAAGTTTGCAGATGCCACTAAGATAGGTGGAAATGTTGATCTGCTGGAGGGTAGGAAGGCTCTGAAAAGGGATCTGGACAGGCTGGATCGATGGGCCAAGGCCAACTGTATGAGGTTCAACGAGGCAAAGTGCCAGATCTTGCACTTGGGTCACAACAACCCCATGCAACACTTGGGGAAGAGGGCCTGGAAAGCTGACCAGCAGAAAGCGACCTGGGGGTGCTGACTGGTGGCTGGCTGGATATGAGCCAGCAGTGTGCCCAGGTGGCCAAGAAGGCCAACAGCATCCTGGTTTGTATCAGAAATAATGTGGCCAGCAGGACTAGGGAAGTGATCATCCCTCTGTACTCGGCACTGGTGAGGCCACACCTGGAATATTGCGTTCAGTTCTGGGCCCCTTACTACAAGAGAGACACTGAGTTGCTGGAGCAGGTCCAGAGGAGGGCAACGAAGTTGGTGAGGGGCCTAGAGCACAAGTCTTATGAGGAATGGCTCAGGGAACTGGGGCTGTTTAGTTTGGAGAAAAGAAGGTTGAGGGGAGATCTTATCGCTCTCTGTGTGTCTGTGAAAGGAGGTTTTAGTGAGGTGGATGTTTGTCTCTTCTCCCAAGTAACAAGCAAGAGAGCAAGAGGAAATGTCCTCAAGGTGCACCAGGGGAGGTTTACACTGGATATTAGGAAAAATTGCTTCACTGAAATGCTTGTCAGGCACTGGAATTGCCATCCCTGGAGGTATTTAAAAAACCTGTGTATGTGGTGCTTAAGGACATGGTTTAGTGGTGGACTTGGCAGTGCTAGGTTAATGGTTGGATTGGATGATCTTAAAGGTCTTTTCCAACCCAAATGATTCTATGATTCTATGACTACTTCCTCATAGGTCTGCTCTTTATCATATACTCAAATAAGTAGGCCCCTCTTCTGAAAATTACTTACTACTTGCTTCTTTTTTATTTATATTGGCTTATTTTCCTACAATTTTTACTTTAAGCTGTAAAAAAACAGGGAATGGAAATGCAATAACATTTTAATTTCTATCCCTTCCCTTAACATGCTTCTTTTCACCAAACCCACTGATTCTCCACTAACACGTAATCTAGATTATCGATCAGTTGTGTTGGCGTAGCAAGCCAAGATCTGAGATAAATTTGCAGAGTTTTTGTTCTGGATGCTGTACTAGAACTTTCTGGAAGACTGTTGTACTGAGGAAACTATAAACGAAAATGAATGGAACTTGTAAATCAAGTGATGACACATGCATATAATCTTTAAAATATAATCCTAGTGAATAATGTTACAGTAAAAACATTCATACGTAGTTAGATTTAACTGCAGTTTTTGTTAAATGCCTAGGTTACTACTTGTTGTGTTTGTTCCCTTGTCTCTTTCTTCTTTATCTTAACTTTTGCTCAGAAGTTGAGCTTTTGAAGTGCATGTAATTTTTTTCAATGATGACCTGTCACTTCTGAAAAAACAGCAAAGATATTAATTTTTTTTTCTATTTTTTATATGATGTGTTTTAACAGCATGGATAAATGTGTGTGGGTAACAGTTGTTCTACATGGGAAATAGAAGGAAATCCATAGGGAATGTTGGTGTATCACTGAGGAAAAGCAGGACTTTTCTCCAGCTGGGAATCACAGAATCACAGAATTCTAGGGGTTGGAAGGGACCTCGAAAGATCATCTAGTCCAACCCCCCTGCCAGAGCAGGGTCACCTAGAGTACATCACACAGGAACGCATCCAGGTGGGTTTTGAATGTCTCCAGCGAAGGAGACTCCACAACCTCTCTGGGCAGCCTGTTCCAGTGCTCTGTCACTCTCACAGTGAAAAAGTTTCTCCTGATATTCACATGGAACCTCCTATGCTCCAGTTTGCAACCATTGCCCCTTGTCCTATCATTGGTCATTACTGTAAAAAGCTTTGCTCCATCGTCCTGACACTCACCCTTCACATATTTGTAAACATGGATGAGGTCACCCCTCAGTCTCCTTTTGTCCAAGCTAAAGAGACCCAGCTCCCTCAGCCTTTCCTCATAAGGGAGATGTTCCACTCCCTT
>VZRW01001505.1:15857-38617 GCA_013398125.1 Aegotheles bennettii
CCTATATTGCCTCTAGTGTTAGTTTTATTTGCTATGTATTTGAAAAAGCCCTTTTTATTATCCTTGACCTGACTTGCCAGGTTAAGTTCCAAGGAGGCCTTGGCTTTTCTAATTGCCTCTCTACATCCTCTGACAACCGTCCTATATTCCTCCCAAGTGACCAGCCCCTCCTTCCATGATCCATAGATTCTTTTTTTCCACTTGAGTTTGCCCAGCAGTTCCTTGTTTAACCATGCTGGTCTCCTAGCTCCCTTAATCAGGATGATGAAGTTCTCCCTCCAAGGATTATTTTTCCCAGGGCCATCTGCAATGTCTCCTCTTGACGTGCTGAACTTAAACCTGTGTATTTGTAGTACAGAAGTACTATGAGTAGCTTCTGGGTCTTTAAGACCTTCAGGATGCTAGGGAGATGCCAAAATTAATGGTGCTGACAGCTCTATCAGACAGAAAGGCTCCTGCAGTAACATGCTGTGGAAATGTTCCTCCTGGTAACACCCCTGTAAAAAACTACACATAGCTGAAGGCTACAAAGAGGCAATTGCTCTAGCATGTTGAAACTGTTTTATTTCAAGCAATTGTGCTTAGACCAAGATCCAAAAATATTACTATTAGTTACGTTAAATTTCATTAGAACTGCATCCAGAGCAGCCTTTGGATGGAAAGAGAACATAGGCCCCAGTCCAAAAGCTGCCCATTATCCAGCTGGAGCCTTCACAAGTCAAGTACCATTCCTATAATCAGTTTATGTTTTTGGATGCCGCTGAATACCTATGAAGCAGGACGTATCATGTCAAGCAGCACATGCCAAACTATAATCTGTGCAGAAAGTTTTGGTCACTTTCTGAAAGTTCACTGTTACAGTTTGAGGAAGCACAGTCTGATTTTTATGGTATCAATATGAGGACCTAGAGAGAGCGTTTAGGATCCTGAGGGATCTGGGGGGACAGAACAGGGAGAAGGGGTCAGTATTCTCTCCCATTTTCTACCATACTCTATAATAAAGACAAGAAGTTCAGCTCTTCCTGCTCCCTCCTTCCTTGCTGATTCGCATGTCTCGGAGAGAGATGATCCTGCTCTTTGTCATCAGCTTGCCACATGTTCTGCAGGATCCAAATCAATTGGGTGCTGGGGAGAGCTTTGGACCCTTTTCCTGGGTCGGTTCTGCTTCAAGGGACTTTCAGACACTCATATCAGCCATCATTGAGACCAGGTTTTGTATATACTTGTATATTTGTTCTTTATCCCACATGTTACTATCCCTTCCCTTTTCTATTAAACCTGTTACAGTTTTAACTTTCAACCTTTAAGTCTCTCCTCCTTATTCCCCTTTTACCTTCCCCTGGGAGGGTGGAGGGGAGCAACAGAGAGCACTACTGTTCTCTGAGTTTTTGTTCACCCTGACCACTAAACCGAGACATTCACTTAGACAAAAAAAGTCCTTTTTAAGCATGCATGTTTCATGGGGCTCACATTCTAGGAGTGGGAAAGACAGGGCACATAGTTTAGAACCAGTAGTAATCTCAGCATTAAAAATAGTTGTAGGTATTCAACTTTCTGTACCTCTTGGTCTCTTACACAAAGCCTGTAGGGACATGGCAAATGGCTGTACCACAGTCAATTTATAAATGAATCTCTAGATGGAGCCAAAACAGGTCTAATGCATGAGTTTTGCATCAAAGATGCAACCATATGATTTTCTACTGGAGCCCTACAGCTATGAGAAAACATCTAATTCCACAACAGGTCTTTATATCTACCTGAAAACTACTGAAGTTCCCTATTGATTTTTTTAGGGCTTAAAGTCTAAAGAATTGCAGTGCTCATAGACTAAACAATTGCTTATCAGGGAGTTTTTCCATGTATTAATGGCTAATGGAATGCTAGAATCCTTTATCTCAGAGTAAATCTGTACCTGTGCATCCATTACATATACAAAATCCATATGACAATCTCATGGTGCATCTTCCAAAATCTATCTGCACATTAATGATTTTCTGAATTGTCAGCATAGACAAGTGCCAGTCACACATGCTCCCTTTTGGTGCTGTATTTATGGCGCAACATCTGGTTTGCCAGTCATTTACTTGCTCACTGCTTTAGAAAAGCACTTAGCAGCTATGTTATATGTACAGGCTTAAGAATCCTGATGCTGTTGTTGTCTGAAGTGGTCTTACTGATAGTTTAGGATAGATGAATGCTTAAAACCATTCTTTTCCTTGAGAAAAGAAATTGCAGTGCAAATAAAAACATTATGTAAAAATAAGCCTTGATTTGTTTTATATGTTATTCTTAATTATTCCATAATGTAGACCATATTGTAATAAAAAGACTGTTTGAAGTTGCTTTGCTTTCATTTTTCCCTTATACAACCTTATAGAAATGGTAACTGCTGTATCTGGAAGAGTAGGGAAAGAATCTGTGTTAAAACTGATCCAATTAAAACCAACTTTATGAGCTATCAAGTTCCTTTTTGGCACAGAACTTCCTCTATCCTGCTGTCTCACTGGACCTGAAGGTAGCTGCACTATAGAACCATAGTGCAGCCAATCCTGTAACAAAATGTAGTGAGTTTGTGCCAAATTGTGGTAGGACTGAGAGAAAATTACAGCTCTCAAAAATACAGTGCTTTCTGCACTCTTCCTGAACTGCTTAGACTGCATGATCTCTGATGGATGCTCCCAGCCTCACAATTGATTTTTCCCTCGGCAAAAAAGTAAGATCACAGCAGCAACTGTGCTTAAAGGTACTGCAGACTACCCAGTGAAGCAAGTTGAGAACCATGAGCATTGCCTTGCATGGATCTAAGCTGGCACCAACTCATGGTAACTGCCCCATGGAGTTTACAACTGATCCTCAGCAATTGCTCTTGCAGAGACTGCAAGTAACTCTTAGTTGCTCAGTCTAAAGTTTCACAGCACCTCATTTTTCAGACAGCAATACTCACATGCTGAGTGATCCAGAAATGTTTTGCCCAATTAATAGATGATACTTACTCATAAGACTGACGGAATAACTGCAAGTGTTTCCATCTCTCTGTGGACTCAGCTGCAGGGTAGGAACCGCGTTTGCTCAGCCTGTTGCTGATGAAAGGCATCAATTAGCCACAAAATGTGAAAGCAATTATGGGAACTTTGTCAAGGTAATAAAACCACACTCTATTTCAGCGATTTATTCCTATTGTAGTGACCTGCAAAGAGAGAATGAGGTAGATCTGGTTAATGTATGCAGAGACCGTCTTTGCCATTATCTGCTATCAAATGTGGATAACTGCACTAGGTGATATGGCAGCTCTAGTTCTACCATGGTACTCCTCTGTGATCCCTGGCAGAGCAACAAGAGCTAGATAAACATTCATAATGAAACGTCAAATAGTAGAAATTTATCTCTAGCCTCAAAACAACAATGAAATGCGATTTATGTGAACAGAAGAGTGTGCTCTGTAGTGACAAGGAGCTAAGTTTAAATGAGAACTTGGATAACTAATAGAGATGAATCAAGAAAAAAAATTAGGTTGGAAGGAAGTTCTTGAAGTCAATCACCTGCTGAAAGTACAGTAACTTCAAAGTCAGGCTGCTCAGAGCCCTGTCCCTTGAGTTTTGAAATTCTCCAGGGATGGAGATGCTACAGCCTTTCTCCGTGTTACCCACTTTCGTGTCAATAATTTTCCCTCTTGCAGCTTATGGCAGTTACCTCTTTTTCCTTTTGCTGTGTGCCTCCATGATGATGGAATCAGGTTCCATCTTCTCTCTAACTTCCTTTGGGTACTTCAACATTGCAATTAGAGTCCCCTCTCTCTTCTCATTGAGTCTTCTTTTCTCTGGCCTAAGCAAACCTGGTTCATCCAGTTTCTCACCACGTATGTGCCATCCCCCTACATACCTTAGTGGCTCTCTAGACTTTCTCAGTTCTGTTGACATATCTCTAAGGAGTCCCAAAACTGGACACAGTACTCCAGATGCAGCTTCACCAGTGCTAAGTAGAGGGAAATAATCCCTTTCTTCAGCATACTTGCCATGCTCTAACTTTAGCTACTTTATTTAGTTAGCCTTCACCACTGCAAGGACACGTCAGTGGGCTCATGTCCAACAGGACCCTTACGTCTTTTTCTGAAGAAATGCTTCTTAAATCTAGTTTAAAACCCTCACCACTAGATTATCAGGACTGTTGGTGAAGATGCCCTTGCCCCACTTTTTCAGATGGATCCTGTCTTAGCATTTCTCATTCTGTAGAGTCGCACAGTCATAGAGGCCAAAACTCTTCTGATTACACTGGCTAAGCAGACAGATATTGAGCTGCATTTCCACTCATGCCTGAATTATCCCCCCCTTGATCAGCAGGGGTGAGGAGAATGCTATCTGAAGCTCCATACCTTTCATCCTTGCCCCCAGAGGACTGCATTAACCTGCTCAATGTCTGCACTAGCAGTATAGTACCATTAGTGCCCATGGGGAAGAATAGCAAAGCACAATAGTCCAAAGACTAGATTACTCAGCAATTTATCCAGTGTCCCAAATCCAGGCAAGCAGCAACCCTCTTGAGACAGCAGCTCCATGCAACAGATGGGTGCTTCTGTCTTCCACAAAAAGCAATCTCCCAGCACTATCATACACTGCTTCCCTTTTTGGGCCTGGTTCCTATCTGTCAGTCAGGCATGGCTTGGTAAGCGATGCCTCTTCTGGCAGAGCTTGTTCCTCCTCTTGTAGATGCCCTGTGGTTGCTCTCCAACCAAACAGCTGCAGTTGAAGAAAGAGCTCTATCTTGCTGTGGAAATCACCAGTATCCATTCCTGAAGCATAGCTTATGCCTCCTTCTCCTCTCTCTGCACAATGCGGGGCTTGGGCTCTCATCTCTCTTCGCAAAGCTCCTGTTTTCTGTTCATCCTCTCTGACAGTATGCTCAGCTCATTCATTGCTCCTTCAACTGGTGGCTTACCTGGTGACTTGACCAGGGCCCGCTTCCAGCAGGTGACACTGCTTTTGCCCCAGCTGTGGCCTCAGAGGGAAGCACCCTGCACTCCTTGCATCCTGGGACCTGTATGGCTGCATCCTCTGTTCCAAGCTCAGTCTAGAGATGGGCCACTCACAAATGCACCTCAAAGCAATTCAATTTCCCTTATTAGGGAGACAGATTGCATGTTAGGCACATGACTGTAGTCACCTCACAAATATAGCTTGATTTTAATACCTGTTGAATGGTGTTGATCTTAATTATGTGACCATGTGCAGGTGCTTGTCATCATGTGTCAAAGGGACCTCAGATTTCTGCTGTGTAGCCTCCTGCCCATTTTCTACCGTGATTTCTCTTCTCACCCTCCTAGTCTGTTCATAGCCCTTGCCTCTAAGAATGAACCAAGTTTGTGTAGAGAGGAACAATATTGTTTTTAGAATCATCATGTGTTTTCCTGCTGAAGTTCAGTGGCAGTAAGATACAGGGATACTGGGAATGAAAAGAGGTCTCAGTTCATACTAACATTAAGAATTGCACTCCGCTGTGCTTAAATGGTTACAACTGCATGTTTCCTAATTTTCTGTGTGCCTGGCAAAAGAGCTCAGGCTATTACTTGCAAAAACCTTGAGAACTCACAGTAAGCAATGGGATCTCTATTTTTGCATGTGAAGGATAATTCATTGCAAGTACTTTGAACAAATCATATCCAGAATGTCTCAGATCAGGCAACAAAAATCAACAGGTATTTTGAAATGTACTTTCTGTGTGGAGCAGTGCCTCATCTATAACAACAGTAAAATAACTTGGTTTGTGAGACACACGAGTGCACTGTAGTGAGGAAAGCTCCTAGGAGAATTCATAGCTCTGTTTTCAGAACAATATGTAATAAATCATTTTGAGGGCCACACACTGAGTAACAAAGGGAGAACAGTACTGAACTGTTGATCATTAAGTGAACATCGCTCATCTGGTGCACCAAAGGAGGCAGCAGTGCTGCTGGATAAAAAGCCTGTGACTGTGTAATGACACTACAGCTTGTCCTAAGGGACAGTGGAGAAAGAACATGACTTCCATGAGATACACATTAGTGTTAGTACCTTATAGAGAGCTTAAACTAGTCATGAACACTACAGTTATCATCAGGAAAGTTTCTGCCTTTATGCTAAATGCAGACCAAACCCAGAATGTCTCACCACTTTCTCAATACAAAGCACAGCAGCACCCTGCAATGTCACTTTCTTAGCTGTTTTTTCAGAGTAACATCACTTACTGTTTAACAGCCTTCTCTGCTCACCACCATTTCCCTGTTCATTTTTCCATCCTTCATGCTCTAAGACCTTAATTCATCTGAGGAAGACAATGACAGTGATGAAAGCATTTCTATTCAAAAGGAGGTAGGAAGATCATCAGGCTTGTCAGCTGGAGGAGATGCAAGCTTCCTGGGGGCTAGCATTTGTGTTTTTGTGTCTGTTAAACTTGGTCACTTCTATGAGGCTCAAAGCTTCACCTTAATCTTTTCTGCCTTCCTGCTGCTTATTTCTGAATGGTTACATTTTCATCATAATCATCATCATCATTCTCCAACTTGAGTGAATTTGAGATTATCTATATCGTAGAGGAAGGATGGAAAAAGGAGATAATGATGACAGTTAGCAACCTGTGACAGATCATATTGAAACACCTCAGCTGCCAAAAAGTCAGCATCTCCTCCAGTTTATGATCTTGTTTCTGACTTTTCGCCTTCCACATCATATACACCATTCTCATTTATTTAGAATCATAGAATCATCAAGATTGGAAGAGACCTTCAAGCTCATCCAGTCCAACCACCTACCTACATTACCACTAAACCATATCACCCAGCACCACATCCAGACGTATCTTGAACACCTTCAGGGACAGTGACTCCACCACCTCCCTGGGCAACCTATTCCAATACTCAATCACCGTTACAGTGAAGAAATTTTTTCCTAATGTCCAATCTGAATCTCTCCTGCTGCAATTTAAAGCTGTTTCCTCTCGTCCTTTCTCTATGGGCACAGCAAAAGAGACTGACCCCCGCCTCACTACAACCTCCTTTTAGGTAGTTGTAGAGAGTGATGAGTAAATGTGATATTTAAATTGTACTTAGGTTCCTGTATGCATGTCCCTTCCATTGCATTCATTCTCCCTTCCATTGCATTCATTCTTATGGGAAAAATAGCTTCATGAGCTGCTGACTTGCTGATCACTGCACTTTTTAGGAACACAACACTCACGGAGGGAGGGATGAGGTTGTATTGAAGCACCCAGAATGATAACTGCTTTGTGACATTGAAGTAGATGAAAATAGTTACTCTAGTGTTTGTCACCAACCTTCTAAGTAGGTGGATACAAGGAAGTAAGTAATCCTTTACCACTTCAGGCAAAGTGGACCAGTCCAGTTTCATACACCAGTCAAGGTGGTTTCAATTAATCTACTTGACTTTACCAGGTGAGTAGGGAGCACTTCTGCAGGAACCTGTAGAGGTAGTAACCTTCAGATGATGAGCAGTGATAACCAACTAAGGGCAGTACCACTAGAGCTAAAAGTCGACGATTCCCTAAAGGTTTATAACAATGACCCTTCGAAGTTGGCCTTTTCTACTGGTAGGAAGCAGAATAAACTCTAGAGGGAGTCCAAACACAGTTTAGGTTGTGTGCTTTTTTCTTAGTGTATTCACAGCAGTCCAAAGAGGGGAACTGAATGCATTTACTGGCTAATGTTGGGTATCCAGCTACTGTACTGAGTGTTACAAAGACTCATGAATACAGGTTTCCTTTAGCACTCAAAATCAGTCCTGTGGGGCTTCTACTGGCTCCCTGTCCTATGGGATAAAGCAATAATATCAGTCGTAAATGTTTCTTTCCAAAACAGAGGAATAATTTATTTTGGGACATGCAAGTACAAGTAGGAGAAGCCACTTCCCATCACCTTCACACCACATGCTCCTGGATAACTCAGTATTTGTAAACACTTTTCCTCCTATCCATATTTACACAGGAGAAATGTAATTAGAGGTTAGGATAAAGAAGTCTCTAAGCAAGCAAAATAACCCCGCAAAACATTAGAGTTAAGTTTAGTAATTGTTGCTGTTATTTCTTGTTCCAAGAAATAGGCAACTGATTCCTTACTGATGTTGTACCACAGGAAGGGTGCAAGAGCAGCAACAGAGAACTTGGGCTGATGTCAGTCTTTTCCATGACAATAGTTTGCTTGAGGTAGTCTTTCTAGCAGGTCTTATTGCAAGATTTCATCTATTACTGGTGAGAAAGAAAAAAGAACACCCACAGACACTCTCCTCTGGGAAAGTGGGCAAAACGATGGTCTGGTTTTCTTCCAGCAAATAAATTAACAGCAGCTAGATTTCAGTCTGTTGTAGAGATTTCTCACAGGCAGATTCTCCCTCAGTGGCATCAGGTTAACTCCTTTTGCTTATTCAGTGTTTTCTTTTAAATACTGCATTGTTTTACACAGGAAATGCTAAGTATTCACAAAATACTCCTCAAAAATGGCAAATTTTTGTACTGAGACATACAATGACCTCTTAGTATATAGAGTAAGAAGGGCTCTATTGCTTCAAACTATGAAGAGAAAGACTTTGAAAACATTGTATCCAAGAGAGAGTTTATGGATAGCAGGATGCGGATACATCTGCGTAGCTCTGCATGGAGGTGGTTCAAGCTGAGCTTCTCTTTTTAGTATTAACTCTGGATTAACATTGCTATTAGGAAATAGATGTCTTACAGAAGCCCCTCTGGCTCTTACTCATGCTCCCCAGTGCTCCAGGGAAGATTTGTTAGTTTATGTGGATTCCCAGACTAAGGCCAGCTTAGAAATTCACACAATGAGGGCATGAATAAATAAGCCTTCTGGGAACCTAAAGACCAAGGGAGATGACCAAAGGGAGGTATCTCATACAATAACTCTCTCCTGGGAATTCAGCAGGGTTGATGCTGAGACTGACCTATTGGAACCCAATGCAACCAAACTGGGCTCACGCAGAACCCTTCTGCATTGATAAAGCTCACAGTTGCAGTATCCATTTCTGACTGTGTGTGGAACCAGCTCAAGGGAAAGCTGGACTGAATCTGTAACCACAGTGGTGCCAAAAGCCAAAAAACTGTATTAGTTCATGTGAGTGCTGCACCAGTAAGCATAGCCAGAAGTAAGTTGGCTGTTAATGACACCAACTCTGCATGTGGGAAGGATGGTTAGAATGGTTAGAATCCATACCACAAGTGACCTCAATAACTGAAGGTGGAGTCCAGTGATGAATATTGCATGTTTTTATGAGAAACCTTAAAATATTACTGATGGTTCACTGAAGTTCATGCAAGCTACGGAGACAAAGGAACTCAAGACTTGCATGTTCTGGGAGAGACCAGCAAGAGTGACCTGTAAAAGTAAGATATAGTGATAGTTCTATACAGGTATGGCAAGAAAGAATGAATACATATGTCAAATCACCCCTTTATTATTTTTGAGTAGTCTCTCTGGGTTGTAGATTAACTGTGCCATAGGCAAGTGTCATAATGGTTGAAACTACCGGGATTTATTAACTAGGGACAGAAATGTAGTAGCACAGCTACGCTGCTGCTAGGTCAGGGGTTTGCAACAGGTTAATCCCTGGAGCTCCAGAGACCCACAAACAATAGCCTGCTATTGCCTCATGCTATTCTTTGCAAGAAGTTTCTTTTAACAAGAGCTTATAAAGACAGACTTTATCTAGGTATTGTATATGAACAGTATGTATCAGTAGATGAAGAGGAAAAAATAGATCCTGACAGAAAACTGTTATGATGGAAAAAAGTGAAGGATAAGCAACAAAGGATAACCATGTAGAGGTGTGTTATTTTAGTTTAGTTTTGTTTTGTTTTATCTTGTTTAAAGATGGGGAGGAACTGTGAAACACGAGAAAGAAACCACATTTTTAAGGCTTTTTCCTTATAGGATTAAAAAATATTTCAAGTAATATTTGATTCAAATGGAAGGCAAATAATTCTTTTTTTCTTTTTTTTAAAAAAAGCCTTTTTTTACAATGAAGTCATTTTCATTTAAGAAACTGAACTCTTCTATTCTTTAACAGAAAACCCTTATTACGGACACACAAGTTGATGTCCTTCCTCACACCCATGAAGACCAAACCAAAGCAATTCAGGGTGGTTTGTCATGAGATTGTCATATAAATACACTTTCCCCAAAGGTTCTCCACCTTGGGTATTCCCTCCCTCACATTCTAAACTTGGGAGTGAAAAATTCCATGTTTCTTTTATTGGTGTCTTTTCCTACCTTTCCTCCATTCACACACACTGTTTCTCTTTAGTGAGATAAAACATAAGTCTTATAAGGAGCTTTGAAGAGTGATGTATTGGTGTCTTTCTAAAGCACATTCCCTGTCTTACTTATCCAACTGAATCTAAATGCTGGTGCCAGTTATTTATTTGGGAATAACTCAAAATAGAAAGACTCAGCTCATGCAGCTGGCACAGATTCAACAAAACTGATAGGCTGAACTTGACAGGATTTTTATCAGTTAAAATGTATTACATTTTTTAAAACATGAAAAAATACTGCCTAATATAGGTTAGTGCAAAAGTCCATGTAATGACAAGGAGAAGTTATTTTTAGATATTAATGTATTGTCTATCAATTCTAGATTGCCCTTGTTTAGCAAAAAACAGAAGAGACATGCCACAGCACTTATGCATGAAGATAGAGCTATTGCTCTTTAAACAAAAGAATCATCATGAGAGCTCTGAGCATGTTTTAAAATTAAAATCATTAAAAATGCTGTTGGAGTCTTAAATATTTGTTTCAAGGCTGAACCTAATTCTAGCTTTCAGAGACTCAAGACTGTTCACCAAATAAGGCAGAAGATTGTTTAGTTTCTTGGAGATAAGCCATTTATTTCAATATTATTTAACAGTAGATCAATCAACCATAACTTGACGTATTCATAACCAGCTGTTCAGAATTGTACTCCACAATTTTCCGGATTCCTGTAACAAAGGTAGGAAAAAAATTATCTCCACACCCCTGCCCCCCCCCCATTGTCTATAATGATATACAAAATAGCAACTATTTAAACTAAAAAGCCAATAGATTTTGATTACACCAAACCACCCAGCCAGCAGCATTAAAACCACCATTTTATAAATCAAGTTCAGCCCATAAATTGAAACCAAACTCTAGAAAGACTAATCCAAATAATTATGGAAAAGACTTTTACAATAATAAAACTAAATTTGTTCTGCTAAAATGGCCAACAAAAAGTTCTAAGTGTTCAGTCCTCAGTAAAGGCTTTGGAGATTTTAGCTATGGAACCAACAAAAAGAATTTTCCAGCTTATCTCAGCTAACAAGCTAGAGATAAATATGTTCCTGGGTATTCAGGATTTTAAATGTAGGTTAGGGATAGTCACACAATAGTACCTGTGTATTTGGACCCTAGAAATCCTAAGAAGGATTCATAGAAAAAAAGAAATTCTTTGTCATGGAGAAACAGCTGAAGGGTCCAGCCCAGTGCAGAACATTAGGTGCAACCAGCTGCACTCCCTGTTCAGGGTTCAGGGAGCTCTGCTGCAGTTGTTGGAACTGCTGGACTGATGCTGTCAAACAACGTGAAGACACACAAGTACAGAAAGCAGTCTAAAGGGCTGAAGAGAGTGCAGAAGCTGGGGAGCACTGACATCCTGGCTGATTGTCTTAATTCAGACTTAGACTAGGAATGAGGAGTAGCATCAAGGATAAATTATTTCTGCACCTCCATTTGATAGAGATGGCCATGTCAAATGGCAAGAAAGTTTTTCAGGAAGGAGACTGTTCTCAGTACCCATAAGATGACCCGATTGTGGTTCGAAATCCTGAGAAGACTGCATGATATTGCAGTTGAACAGCATGATGATAATGAGGACTGGAGTACAACCTATTGCAATCATCTGTATTTCAATTGGTGTTTGGGATTTTGGCTGGCAGTTAGTTGAACTCAGCTAAATGCAAGAAAGAGTTCCTTATGAATACAAGAAAGAGCGAAGAATATGTCTTTCAATTTTAAGACCCTTTGAGCACCAATTCAGCACTCTCTTCAATTCCTTGGATTCAGACAGACATGTTCTTCAGCTACAATTGTACAAACTAACAAAATTTTGGTAAGGCCTCTGAAAACAGAGTCCTGACCAGATAAAGTTTTGAAAAACTGTCACAAAACAAGTGGTTTACTCAATTTAACTGGACAGATCAGTTAGTTATTGAGGAAAACAGCATAGAATTCACTATGTACACAGCACATTGGCAAAGCATCAAAATCAAGATGCCATGAAAACCTATAGCAATCTAGGCAAGTAGAAAAAAAATCTTGTCAAAGACTGATACAAGTAAAATTCAACATGCTAGGGAATGACCGTATCCACTTGGAAGATTCACCCTCTTTGAAACAAAACCAGCTGAATGTACATGAAAACGTTGAGATACGTGAGGCAGTTGCTAAAACATCTAAACAATACAATACAGGTTTTTCAGATTATAAAACTCAGGCCTGGTTAGCCAGTCAATTCCCTTTACTGGCAAAACTTTTCTATGGATGATTTTGAAAATCATCCATAAGTATTCCATTTAGTTACATTGCAAGAGGAAAGAAAATACATAAAAAGAAAAAAACCCCACAGCTTCAAGAGCTGTCATGAAGTTACTTTGTCAGAGGATAGAAGGATTCATAGCCTGATTTCTCAATATGTGTTGTTGTAATAATGAGATACAAAGAGCAGATTGTATGGACATTTATATAAGTTATCAAGGTATCATTGTATCATTTATGTACGATCAGCTTAAATTACATAGTTTTACCTGTACCATTCACTTCCATGATCCACAGATGATGACCTGAAATGGAATAAATGTATACTTTCTGACTTTACAACAGAACTTCTATTTAGCAAGCAAAATGTAACTTCCGTGCTGGGCAAGACCTAATGATTTATTCACCACAATTGCTTCTCTTGATAGTGGTTGACAACTAGTACTACAAGGAGAAGCAAAAATTCATCTCCCCAACATTAAATTACCTAGCTACAGGGCCTTTTAGTCAGTACATTATTCAGTCACTTCAAAAAATTTGGTCTATGCTTAACTTTGGGGAGTCCTTCAAATCTCCATTCCACAAATTGAACATTTCCTTTTGTACTGATGTGTTAAAAATCATCTTGGTATTTTGTGGAGCGATCCTTTCTTCTAACCTTTTATCACTGTAATATTATACATGAATGAAAATGAGACTAATTTACTATGCTATTCATATTCTTTATGTATCACATAGATGTTCCTTCCTGGGTTCTATAATATAATCATTGTTTATTGTCCTCAGAAATACCACATTTCTAAATAATTCATTCAATAATAATGTTTAGAAAACATGTTTATAATTCATTGATTTATTACATAGACTTGTCTGAATTTTAAAAGTGCTGAGCACGTGCAGCTCCTGCAGACTTCTTCAGAAATCAAAAGTAAGCTTCATTTTTTTTCCCTCCAAAGACTGATGTCCACACAGTGAAACTTGGCATGTTTGGTTCCCCACAATTTGGCACTACGTGTTAAAGGAGATGAAAACATTGTCTTCCCAAACCAGCTAAATGTAGGGTGAAATCTTTGACCTTGCCTTAAAATGTCTGAATGGCTTTCAAGGCAACTAACACATTTTGTCAAGTTTCAGGGTTGGTTTGCATATTGTGGCATTTTACTGCAAATCCTACGGCATCTTCTCCTTAATTGTAGGACATAGATAAAGAAGCTATTCACTAAATAGAACATTTCTTAACAAGTTTGCACATCAAAGATACAACCCAATTATTTGGCAATAAAATGGCTATTTGACATCATCAGAGTGCAGCACTTAAGGACTAATTTAGCTTCTGAGCAGCTATCCACAGATAGTGAACATTAAACAAAGGTGTTATTTCATTGTTTTTCTACCCATCTTAACTGAAATAACATATTGAGCCATAAATACAAAGAATGTATTAATTGAGAAGAATACATAAAATTAAAACTCAGTTCTTCCTGATTTTCAGGCTGAATGGTGTTATATGTAATAAAGAAAAGTCACAAGACGTTTGGGTTTTGTTTACATTGTCTGAATATTTACATCTCTTGGTTTGGAGAACGAGACTGTTGTCCTTACAATAGATTTGGATAAAACACTGGAAACATGGAAGGGAAGAAGGGGAGCAGGGACAGATCTTGTCACTACTAACCAGAAAGTATGGAAGAAGACAGTATCATTAATAATTAGAAATGAGATGATGGATGCCACTTAAATAATACATAGCAGGGATTGCCTTTTTGTATATTAAAAGAATTTGTCGAGTGAGACATCCAAAGACTTGAAAGCAAATCAGGAAATACCAGATTCCTAGTTGTGCACAATGTCAAGTATCACTTCACCAGTTTTCACTGATGAACACAGAGGAACATTTGACACTCAAGCAACTTTTAGACAATTGGTGGCTTTGGAAGAGGGCTAGGACAGTACGTGTCCCATGACAGACAGCATGCTGCACTGGCAGATGCTAATAAGGAACCTGAAAATTTCATTTCCCTCTCACCAACACTTTTGTGCCTGAGTAGGAACTTCATGTCAAGAAGTGAGTAGAAAGTTAGGCATATAGTTAGGATCAGTTTTTAATACTCAGGTTAAGAATATTCAGAAAAGGTAGATTTAGGCACAGAAGGTTGTTTCCTGTAATTGATGAAGAGACAAATACATCTGCAGAATTTAGTTTCAAGTTTTACAGACAAGTCAAGGCAGAAGACCCTTCCTACCCACTTAGTTAAATTATTTATTTTTTTTTAATTCTGGGTTGGTTTTTTTTTTGTGATGATTAAAGTCTTGACTTCCCATCTGAGATTCTAAGAATTCTTCCAGCATGGATGCAAGGGTTTTTTATTACATTCTGCAGCCAGCTGTGATTAGAAAGAGAGTCAAATGTCTTTTGTCTGGTCCTTGTATAGCACAATTCTGACGTTTTTTCCCCAAAGATTTCTTTGTTTCCATTTTCACTAATACTGTCATCTCCAGAGAAAGCTTCATAAACATAAGCTGTCTTACACAGATAAATTTATGTTGAGCTATGCTGTTTTGCTTGGGTATCTGGGATATAAAAGGAGAAAACAGAAGAAATCTACCTAGCAATTCTTTTTCTCAGCGCAGTCTTGAAAAACTCAAGGCACAGACCATCTGCAGACTGTCATAAATAGACAGAAGGAACGTACTATAGAGGAAGCATTCTCTTACCATCTACGCCACCAGTGTGATAACCATAGTTGTGCAAGAGGTAGGGAAGCTCAAAGTTCCAAGGTTACTTCATAATCACACGTGCTGAATTTTATATGGGAGAAACTATGCCACCCAGTGGAAGTTTAAAATTAAAGAAGAAAAAGTGTTAGGGGAGAAGAGAGACAAAAATATTTTCCTGATATTTCAAATTCAGAAATTAAACCCGTGAAAAAACTGTTTAGCTGCACAATTTACTAGCAAGAGTTGAAAAATTATATAAGGAAATCACTCAGAGCTAGTTTTCATTGACACCAGACAAAAAAATTCTTCAGTTAAGACTTCCTAATGACTTCTAACCAGAAATGTGGCTGAAGTTCAGTGCGCCATGAGCAGACCTGCTGGAATATGGTGCAGCACCTGTCAGCCTGGGGTTTCCCGAGGAAATTACTAGAGGGAAGAGAGAGAGAGAGAGGGCTGAGTGAGTCAGCTTCATTACAAGACACAGAACCAAGGTATAGGTTTAGGACAAGTCCAAGCCCAGCAGGACACAGACGTACATTCAGGGCACCCTGGTTTGAGAGTATCAGGATAAAAATCTTCTACATTAAAGTGAGCCCGTCCAGGCCCTCCCAGCCACTGCTGCCCATGCTGGGGCAGTGACCATGGTGGGGGAGCAGTGCTCATGCCCGTGGTGCTCAGTACAAGTTGGCTCCTTGAAGCCCTCCCCTGGCTCCTGTGCTCCAGGGCTGGGGTTGCCCCTTGTCATCCCTCTCTACACTGCTGGTGTTCCTGCAGCCTGTTTTCTCACTGGAGAAGAACATTGTGCACTGAGACAGGTTGCCTTCCTTTGCCTCCTTCAGTAGGACTCGTGTGGCTGCTCCAAGGTTTGTTGTGGGCTGTCACCAGGACACTGGGCCCAAGTACACCCATCTGCTGTCAAGTCCAGTTTGGGACTCTTTCAGTGTGGAGATAATTACCGTCTGGGGAGCATAGGCTCCATATTTGCATTTTCATTTATATATCTGAATCTATTTACATTTTTGTATGTAGCTCACCATAATTATTATTATTTTCTGCTTCATTAAAATTATTCCAGTCTTTTTTTCCAACCTCAGTCTCTCTCCCTTATTCCCCTGTTATCTCCCCTGGGGGAGAGGAGGAATAACAGAAAGCACCTGAGCATCTGTCACACAGTTATTGGCCAAAATTGTGACACAGGGCCACCAGACATATCAAGTATTATTTGCTAAAAGCAGCAGTCTATATAAATATAAAATATTTTAATAAAATATTGTATTTTAATAAAAATTTTAATATGAACATGCACTTTATATAAAGATAAAATATGTAATAGATAATTATTATCTTTATGAATTAATTACATTGGTAGAGCTTTAAGGAAAATTTTTGAGTAACATACTATGTAGGAAGGTAATTTTTGGATTTCAATGGCAACAAACTCTTAGATTCTCCATGTTCTGAACTTGTTTCTGTATTGTCAGCTTGCCCACATTTCTATTTTCCTTTCATTTCATAATTATTTTGTTTCTTCCCTCATACACGGTTTCACATTCTAACGAAGCCGTTTCAGAAAGCCTTCACAGTATTCAGGTGAGGCTCCAGTTGAAGGATCTGTGAAACGGTGGTTATCTAAAAGGGAAAGTTCCAAATCAGGAACTATTTATTACATCATACAAAAACCAGTACTTTGCAAAATAGTTATTTCTTATTAGTATGCATTGAAGCTTTCTTTTTCCCCTTTAATGAATGGTGAATCTAATGCTGAGGTTTGGTTTTATAATTTCAAATTAAACCTTAATATTGGAAAAAGAAGTTACAGAGATAATCTTATTTCACAAAAGAGGCAGCCTGCCTAAGTCATCATCTCAACAGAGTAACTACCTAGAACCTTGAGCTAAAGACAGAGGACAAGTAAATGCTTTGGAAAAAAAAGTGCTCCAATGAAAATGTAGTTAAAATCTTTTCTGCAGACAAAATAGAGTTAGGTTTGAAGACTTTATTTAATTTTCTTCCATCTCTGTTGCTTTTCGGTCATCAATGATCACATTGAGAAGGCTTATTTTGCCCAAACATTTAAAACCCCAATAGTTTACCTTTTATTTGGAGATATTTTTCATTCATGTCTCACATTCACTATTAGCATATGAGACACTACTGTCAGTGCCATTTGTTATCCATGCAGGTAGCAGAACTGCATCATGCAACATTCAAAAAGCACCATTTCAGGCTCTTGTTAATATTTTTTTCTTCTTCATATGCAGAAATACAGGTTTTCCTCTAATCCTATCATACCACACATAAAGTAGTGGTGTACTTATTAAAGCATCACAGTGAGTAACCAATACTTTTGTATTTTAATACAAATACCGGCACGCTCTCCTAAATGTTACCAAAACATGGAAGATTGTGATGTGTATAGCTAGAAGGCACTCTGAGAGTTAAATATCCTACATTACAGTTATCGTATCTTGCATTTAGTTTCTTTCCATCACAGTCACAAAAAACACTATAATTTTCTACATAATTTTAATACAGACTATCATTTCTATTATTCATATACACAACCTTATGAAGACACAAGTAGAAAAGTTCAATGATAGTATAAAAATTATTTTAAAATAAATTCATATTTATATATTTGAGCTTTCTCTTTTACACATTAAATTACTTTCAAAGTATTGATGATTGTTTTTCTAAAGTCACATAAAAATATGTGTACTTTCAAAGTTTAATAAAAAGATCGTCCCTTAAATGAATGCATGTATTTATTAGAATCAGGGAAACAGTATCAGAAAAAGCAAGGAATACATATCAAAAAATTTATACCACAAATTGATGGTCATTACATTTATTATAGAATTCTGTTTTAAATAAGTAGCTAATTAAAGTAAGAGATACTCTTAAAAACATGAATATTATACATGCCTTTCCTATCAAGTTTGTGGCAGGGTTCTTCTGGAAGTGGGTAAAGTCCAGAAATTTTGAGTTTTTTCTTGGACCTACAGTTGCATTAACACAAGAAGTCTTGAAATACTGTGTAATAGCATCTTACTTAAAAATTAAGTACAAACAGAGATGCCTGGACTCTTTGGGTGCAACTGCACTGTTTTCTCTAGTGCCCATGGCAATGTAAGAAGTTCCTGTTTTTCTGTCTAGTTAAAGGATTTCATTCCTGTACTATTATGTCTCCAAGGTATGTGCTGAATCTGTAAGTCAGTGTTAAGCCTTGTGCAAATTAAATTACTGTGGTTCAACCTCTCCCCCCCCCCCCCCANCCCCCAGCATGCTGGAACGATTGCTTCAATAAAGTATGTCCATGCCATAAACCAGAAATAGTTGCATAAACTTTCTCAGTCAGGGTAGTCTTAATTTCCTTTGTTTTTCCAGTCAGATTCTTAGAAGATGAAGGATTTTGCATAATGGTCAGTGTGGCTTCTTACCTGTATAAAGTTGCAACCAATTTCCTAGTCAAATTCCAGGCTAGGAAATTACACTTCAGCAAGCTGCAGTGATTGTTGTATTGCTAGACAAGGTGTTAAAGCCAAACCAAAGGTGACAGAATTTTCTATGGTATGTTTTGTATCAGCAAACGATGCACTACCTTGTCAATAACAAAAGCTGGTTTTGTAGGAACTCCTCTTTCCTCACAACAATGTTGTGTTTTATACAGATACTTTTCTCCCTTACGCTTTCCAAAGTTTTTCTGGCATGTGGATATACAGTACAGCAAAAGGGAGAACAAATGGTACTTCTCTGACTCCAGTGGGTCTGCCTAGAGAATAAAACTCACAAAAATCTATTTACTATTTCTCTCTGGCAGCTGGTCCCCTCTTTCCTGCAGTGGCTCGATATCTAATATTCCCTTGTTATACAATAGAATGTTTATTCCCCCGTATACTGTACTACAAATTATTTACCTTCAGTTTTCTCTCTCCCCTCCACCGTGCATGCCTGCAGTCCTTTCAGTGCCCAGCTTCAAGGATTCTTTTTCCCCCACCTGCAGATCTATTGCAGCCAGTACTCTCCCCCAGAGAGTAGTCTTTCTGAAAAAGTGGTATGAAAGGACCAGATTTTTATTTTAACTGTTATTATAAAGAAAACATGTGGTCATTCTCTTTTTCACCATGACTCCCTATTCACCAAAGACAGAATGGATGACTTGTACAGGAATACACTTGTCAGTTATTCCACAGTTTATATTTATTACAAAGAACAGCTCTCAAGTGTAAACTTCTATTTTTTCGGTGGGTGGAAACCAAGACACCAAAGATGAAGTCAACATTAGATTACCTAATGCGTAAAACAAGCACATAAAGAGAAGAGGTTTTATGAAGAACATAAGAAAGCCTAACACATGCACCAGACCTGAAACATGCATGGGGGAAGGAAGCAGCAGGGGAGTTTCAGATTGGACATTAGGAAAAATTTTTTCACTGTAAGGGTGATTGGGTATTTGAATGAGTTGCTCAGGGAGGTGGTGGAGTCATTGTCCCTGGAGGTATTCAGGCAGTGTCTGGATGTGGCACTGGGTGATACGGTTTAGTGGTGATGTAGATAGGCAGTTGGATTGGATGATCTTGAAGGTCTCATCCAACCTTAATGATTCTATGATTCTTGCTGCAGCCAATTGCATGAGGTTCCACAAGGCAAAGTGCCAGGTCCTGCACTTGGGTCACAACAACCCCATGCAATGCTACAGGCTCAGGGAAGAGTGGCTGGAAATCTGCCGAGCAGAAAGGGACCTGGGGGTGCTGACTGATGGCTGGCTGGATATGAGCCGGCAGTGTGCCCAGGTGGCCAAGAAGGCCAACAGCATCCTGGTTTGTATCAGAAATAATGTGGCCAGCAGGACTAGGGAAGTGATCATCCCTCTGTACTCGGCACTGGTGAGGCCACACCTGGAATATTGCGTTCAGTTCTGGGCCCCTTACTACAAGAGAGATACTGAGTTGCTGGAGTGGGTCCAGAGAAGGGCAACAAAGCTGGTGAAGGGCCTACAGCACAGGTCTTACGAGGAATGAGAGAGGGAACTGGGGTTGTTTAGTCTGAAGAAGAGAAGACTCAGGGGGGACCTTATTGTTCTCTACAACTATCTGAAATGAGGATGAAGCGAGGAAGTGGTTGATCTCTTCTCCTAAGTGACAAGTGATAGGACAAGAGGTAACAGCCTCAAACTGTGCCAGATGAGGTTTACACTGGATATTAGGAAAAAGTTCCTCACTGAAAGGTTTGTCAGGCACTGGAACAGGCTGCCCAGGGAGGTGGTGGGAGTCACCCTCTGTGGAAGTGTTCAAAAAGCATATAAATGAGGTTCTTAGTGACATGTTTTAGTGGTAGTCTTGGTAGTCCTGGGGAAACAGATGGACTTGGTGATCTTGAAGGTCTTTCCCAACCTAGCTGATTCTGTGATTCTGTGGTTCTGTGATTCTGTGATTCTATGAAGTTGGTATAGATAGTACTGGAGAAGTTATTTCACTGCTACTTGGAAAACATGAGGTCACATGAATATATTTGATCTGTTTTTAAAAAGCTAAGAAAGGACAACAAATTAAAAAAAACAAACCCCCTCTTCATAGTACAGTCCAAGCTAGTCAAAGGAACATTCTAGGTAATGGTGAAAATAAGGAAAATTCTAGTCTGCTAACTAGAGCACTAGATTTCAAGCCAGAGCTCAGTTTTGGATGGATGTTAAGACTATGGAAAAAATTTGTACAAGAAAAAAATCTACTTATGTACTTACATGAACCTAACTGACATTTTAATGAATTGAGTGATGCTTGCATAAATAATTTAGTGTATAGGAAGATTAAACTAAGAAATGAGCAAAGCTGGCTAAAAAGGCTTCTGTCCTCCAGTCCTCACACCTTCTGTTTCCCCGCTTTCCTTCATGCTGATCTGACAGAAGTGAGTGCAGCAGATTGGGTCAGGGAACTGATCTGGAAGAAAAATGAGAAAACACTAAAAAGCAGAAATGCATCAGGAAAGAGAACTGTTCTAAGAACAGATAGATCTACATATCCACCAACATAGGTGTTCTGTTCTCATCAAAACACAAACTTTATTTTTTTACACACATCACTCACTCAGCACAATGCAAAACCATCACTTCCATTAATGGTTGTGTGTAGCTTATTAAGAGAAGACCCTTGCTCTGTAAGGTTCTGAAGAAAGAAGAAAAGACCTTCTGAGCATGCTCCATCACTTATTCCAAGGCCAGGTTTATCCTTACTCTTTTATCAGGATGGCTCTGCAAGGATATACTACATAGAACATGCTATTCCAGCAAAACACTTTCTCACATGATCTGTCTGTAATAATAAAAAGAAAAAAAATCCTATTACATTAGCAAAACAACACATGTAGCAAACAATGTGGGTTTGGCCCTACATCTGCAGCTCTACCAGTGGTTTCTATTGATGTAATGGTGTTGTTCAGTAACATGAAGAGACAATCTTATGAAAAGGCTGGACTGTATGACACTGAATAGTAATTTACACTATAAATTTGTGCACAGAACATACTGTAGAATTTGTTCTGTTTTGAAAGGGGAAGGTAATCTTTTTTGATCCCTTCACTAACTCAATAGAAACATATTTTCAGAATTATGTATACACTGTAAGTGCTATTCTTCTGTAAACATCACTCAAGAGTAATACGATAATATAGCCTACACATTTAGCTTGCTATCCTCTGGACATAAAAATAACTGAGTGCACAGGATTAAACAACTATAAAGAGTTATGACAAATAGCAAAGTAGTATTATTCATACTGCACTTTATCTGTAAAAGACTGCCATGTGTGTATATATATATCCTACTATATATGGTATACCATGTTGGAAATGGTTGCAGAACACCAAACCTTTTTTTACTCAGTCTCTAAGTAAAATTAGGTATTGCAACACTCTCTCATTCTGTCTTATGTGAGAAGCTGGAGTATATTCTGCTTAAAATTAATATTTACAGAGATACATATAGAACATTAGCATCTGATCGTAACTAAGACATTTGGTATATTAAAGAGCATTAACCAACTAATTCCCAGGTCAATCTGGACATCCATAAATCGATGGGTCTGGATGGAATGCACCCAAGGGTGCTGAGGGAGCTGGCAGAGGTCATTGCTAAGCCACTCTCCATCATCTTTGGTAAGTCATGGGCAACAGGAGAGGTGCCTGAGGACTGGAGGATAGCAAATGTCACTCCAGTCTACCAGAAGGGCAAGAAGGAGGACCCGGGTAACTATAGACCGGTCAGCCTCACCTCCATCCCTGGAAAGGTGATGGAACAACTTGTTCTTGGCACTATCTCTAGGCACATCAAGGATGAGGGGGTCATTAAGAGTAGTCAACAGGGCTTTACCAAGGGTAAGTCATGTTTGACCAACCTTATAGCCTTTTATGAGGAAATAACTAGGTGGATAGATGATGGTAGAGCAGTAGATGTGGTTTATCTTGATTTCAGCAAAGCATTTGACACTGTCTCCCACAGCATCCTCGT
>VZRW01001505.1:39235-83317 GCA_013398125.1 Aegotheles bennettii
CAAGCTTTTTACAGTGACGACCAATGATAGGACAAGGGGCAATGGTTGTAAACTGGAGCATAGGAGGTTCCATGTGAATATCAGGAAAAACTTTTTCACTGTGCGAGTGACGGAGCACTGGAACAGGCTGCCCAGAGAGGTTGTGGAGTCTCCTTCGCTGGAGACATTCAAAACCCGCCTGGATGTGTTCCTGTGTGATGTACTCTAGGTGACCCTGCTCTGGCAGGGGGGTTGGACTAGATGATCCTTCGAGGTCCCTTCCAACCCTAGAATTCTGTGATTCTGTGATTCTGTAATTCCTATTAAACTCCTTTTATGAATTTAAAATCAGAGGTATGCTATTTGGAGAAAAAACATTAATGTAATGGTCTTACAATGTTAACATATTTATGTGAAACCTTTAGAAATACCAGAAAATTCAAGATTTATTAGTAATTTAAAAAAGCACTCCTTGGAAGCTGCTGAAGTCCTAGAATGTGCAGGAGATTACTGTACCTTTTGCTATTAATTTCAAGCCAAGCACACTGCCCCTCTGATCAGAGTTGCTGTGACTAGTTCCTACCTTATTGTCTTCAAAAAACGAGCCAATTTAATATAAAGTAGTAGGTTTCTGCTAAACTGGCTTGTTTTGATCACTCAGGGAGTGATCAAATGAGAATTTAGGTAGCAAAATGTGGCATCCTTCAGCAGAAGAGACAGTGACACTTCGATTCAAGGCAGGTAATTAGCCAGCCCACGCAGAGCCTGATCACTTTGTAAGAAGACAGAGCAGGTTGTTATAAGGAAAGAGCAAAATTGATATTAAAAGGCTCCTTAATGCAGAGAAACACACTCGATTGAACACAGCACTTGGTTCTTATCACCAAATTCTCAGGAGGAATCACAGTTTATCTCCAGTTGGAAGGGAGAACCCATAAGAATCATGAAGTCCAGCTCTCAGCTTCTTGCAGGACTTCCTAAAACTAAACCATATGCCTAAGAGCATTGTCCAGATGCTCCTTGAACTCTGACAGGTTTGGTGCCATGACCCCTTCCCTGGGGATCCTGTTCCAGGGACCTACCACCCTCTCAGTGACGAACTTTTTCCTAATGTCCAATCTGAACTTCCCCTGACACAGCTTCATATCATTTCTCTGTGTCTTATCACTGGTCACCAGAGAGAGGAGACCAGCACCTCCCTCTCTGCTGTCCCCTTTGAGGAAGCTGTAGAAGGTGATGAAGTAAGTTTCCTTAAAAGTGAACCACACATCAGTTCATAAAATGACAAGTTCAGCCATTTACCTTGTTTTATCCTTTGTGTCTTTAACAAAGCACTCCTCCAGCTGCTCTCAAAGGAAAAGCAAACAAATGATCTTCCTGATGAAGTCTTTTCAGTCAGATATCTATGACCAGAAATAGGACCTGATGGTGCCTTTTGATCTTTAGATGCCCCAGATGAAAACAATCTGCTGTTTCAGAGATGAAATTCCAAAAAATAGATTAGATATGCATAAATTCTTACAAGCATTGGCATTTTTTTTTCTCAGTTCTCAGATTACTTTTAAGTGTGTTGATTTTTTTCCCCAAAACAATATATGTCAGTAAAATCTAAAGGGAAGAAAAAGGTGTGGAGAGCATGCAAAAAATCAGTTGTCCTTCTCTGAATCCATCCCCAAAAAATCCTTGTTTACTTTTTCCCTAACCTCTTGAAATAAAAGCATGGATATGTGTGTCTACTCCAAACATGACACATGATAGTAGCAATAAATCAGTAGATAGACAGAAACAGTTTCACAACACAACATAGTAAGCACATAAATTGCTAACGGGCATCCAAATACTTTCTCCAAACCCTCCACGTTTTTTGCCTTGCTAGCCATGCGGCTCATTCTTTTTTCAACAGCTAATGTTACAGATTTTCTCAAGAAGTCAAATGATTTGAAGATCACAATTGCAGAAGACTGACATCGATGACTTGATTTCATATTTTTAAACATAAAAATTGTTTTGGTAATGTGTATTGGCTGCTCAATCAGGGGGGGAGTTAGACATATTGAAAATGAAAAAAAATAAACTTATCAATGAAGTTTTCCTTCTACAACTCACTACTTTTCTGTATACTTCTGTACTTGCTGGATAAGTCGTTTATATGCCATAAATCCAAATGAAGCATGATTGCTGTGAATATGCCATGACTATGAATGATCTGCATTGATTCAGAGCAACAACAACCCTTTCCATGAAAACTTCACACCACACCTAGAAAAACCACATCTAGACTCCTCTCTAAGAAGGAGTTTAGAAAGTAAGGGAGTCCACTCTGAACCTTGTGAATCAACAGCAGCATCTCCAGATAGTTTTGTTTGCAGTGTCCTCTATGCAGTAAATAATCAAGTGCACCTTGCCACCAAATCTTGTTAAACCATTGTTGTATTCACTATCAAACTTTGTTACATTGCTGTTTTATATCAATAAACATATTGCTACTTCTGACTTACGAGTGAAATGCATCACTCCATCCACGTCAGACACTGGTGCAAATGGTTGTGGTTTCAGCCTTTGTGGTTTCAGCAGAGAATGATAAAAAGTGTTTAAAACTACCTAAAATAATATATGAAAACAGTTTTTCTTCAAAACCAGCTTCTTATGCTGTCACACATCCTGAAATCCTCTGGATATCAGTTTTGTATTCTTTATAAGTAAGTACTTTTCTGAGGCTAACTGTGCTTTATATTGTTTTCATTGTAACACCAATATACTGTTCAGCAAGAACACAGGATGCTGAAATACAGGGTTACTCTAGTTACATATTGAGGAAAGAATGGACCAGCAGAGAAAATGGTGATATAGCAGCCATTAAGGTGATTTTAGATCACCTTCAGACATTAAACAAATAGAACACTGGCATGTTAATGGAAAATTGTTTAAGTTAATAAAAAGAAAACCTATTAAAAGACTCATAATGTCAAGAAATTCTTTAAGCTCGTAGTGATGGGAAACAGAATCATCTGGTGGAATGCAAACAAATGTTTCTGTCAGCTATAAAGAGATCTGGTCTCCATTACCAAGGCTGCCATTAGATCTTGTATTTGTGAGGTGGACTTTTGAAGAAGCCAGGTGTCTTTGTCAACAGCACGCGCCTGCATGAACTGCAGGTACCACCTGGACCAGCTCTATCCCTCTGCAGTGTCCATGCTGCTTTTGACAGAAATGTGTCTTCCTTTTTTAATCACGTTGCCTATGTTACAGAAACTTTTGCCTCTGACCCACATATGCAGTAACACAGAGCCCTTGCGGCCAGAGATGAGTCACAGCAATTAGGGCTGACCTTCTCTCTTTCTAAATTCCAAGTCTGCCTGAAGTGATTGCAACAACAAGGATCCACAAAGCAAAGGAAAGCAGTGAAGAGTGCAGATTTTTGAGGCATATTAAATCTGTGAGAGTTCTCAACTGTTTTAATGATACATGTACTTCATCAGTCTTTGAAAAGTTCTGTCATTATTTTCTTGAGGTTTAAAAAGTTACAGAGGAGACAAGAGTGGTGACAGCAACATTGGCAACCTCTTCCTCAAAGTTTTAATATACATCATGTTCCCTACTTGTTTAATTTTGAAAAAAATGTCTGAACAGAACAAATGCCATTTGTGATTTACATTAAGATGAGAATGTCCCTGGAAATGGGTACCTGAATGCATACAGAACTGGAAAAAATTCAGGTTCTACCTCCTTGCCTATTCATCTTTATAATTGTATTAAGAAAACTCAACCAAGCAAACAAAGAACAACAAAACACTCCACCTGACCTTACTGTGTTTCAGATCCAGCAAATGTGTGGCCATGGATGAACTGATCCAAGAGAAACCTTTTCTGGGGAGAGAAGCAACAGAAATAATTTCCTGTGTCATGGGCCACATAAACAGACTAATCCTGAAGCCACATGGTCACTAGACTGGATGAAAATGAAATAGGGAGAATGGGCTGTTCTGGTCAAGCATGAATCTTCAGAGGGAGTGCAAAGAGTGGGCCTGCTCCTTTTGGCAACAGCTCACTGTCACATCATTTTGCTGTAACATGAACCCACAACCCCAGCCTGAAGGACAGAGTGCAAGAAATTACAATAGTGCAATAAAAGAATCCCTAAATCTCTAGAATTATGTAACAGCTCTTTGGAAAGGAAATTGCAGGAAGAAGGGGTAGCCTGGAAAGGCAAGAAGCAAATAATCCATTTCTGTATCCCCCTGAACTAGAGATCAGAGGCAGCATGACACTTGGACAGTCCTCGTGTCCACAGATTAAGGTCGGACACTGTAATAAAGCAAAATCACAACACAAAACAATAATAACACTGATCCAGCCTTCCTCTGATTTGCAATATGAAGCTCTCCCCCTCACCACAGTGCTGCGTAGCAGAGGAAGTGTCCTGATTAACTCAGGAAACTGTGGGATCTGACTGTAGCACACCAGCCCCTTCATCTCCATATGCACTTACACCAGCTCTGCTACAAGTACTGCCAGCCTGACACGAGCGGAAACTAACTTAAAAAGAATCAGCTCTTTGGCGTTTTTGTAAATCTACTTATTTTGTGGGGAGGTACTGTGCTGTTTACACTAGGGACCATAATAAAAGGCTTACCTTTCAAGAAAAAAGATCCTGGGTGCTTAATTTGTTTTGCATATGATTATGAGATGCAAAAGGCAATAAAGACAATATTTAGAAACCACCTCTAAGTATAAAAATACACACTTGCCTTAACAATACCTAAAAACATTTAGATGTTAATTATTTTTTAAAGTGAGCTCCTCATCAGCTTTTCCTGCACTGAGTGTAAGCAGACTTTGAGGTTTGTTTTTCCAAAGAGCCTGCTCTCAGTGGCTACCTACCGATCGCTTACTGAAACCCCCTGCATTTCTGGTTGTGAAGTTGGTATCTCCCTTCTTGACATAGCCTTCCAGGTTGTTGTGCTGTGCACTGTGGCCATGTCTCATGCTTCTGTAACAGGCTGGATTTCTAGTCACTCTTATTTCACACTCACTTTGAGCTGTAGTTAGATGAGGCTTCCTATGCAAAGCACTTTTCTTCCCACTCTCTGCTGCAACCAAGCTTCGTGTGGCTGTTCAGGCCACCACAGGCTGAGGCAGGGCCAAGTGGCAGGAGGCCATCCGTGCCTCCTCCTCCTCGGCAGCCTCCTCCTGCTGAGGCCACTGCCTTCCCACCATGGTGTGCCGCCCACACTCTGGCCCCCTTGCCCACTGCCGTGGCTGCTGTGCTTCATGGCTGCTGGCAGGGCTGGGGGCTGCAGAGCAGTGTGGGTGCGGCACAGCAGGCATGGGCTGAAGCGCTGGCCATCAGCACAAGATGTCGGTGTTGGTGTCAGCAGCATGTCGCTAATAAACTCCTCACCTAGCAAGCCATGTCTTGACAGACCCTTGTGCAGGGTGGGCACATTAGCACATGACTGGTTTTGGGTTGTGTGGAGCAGCCTCTTGCCTTTGCAGTCCCTTGTTTTCACAGGTCTGACTTCTGCAGAGCTCCTTGTTCTAGGCTGTGAGATGCTGCCAGGCAGCACCAGTACCTCTTGCATTAAGAAAGACCATCACTAGATTTACTAAACCTTTTTCTTGTTTTTCTTTTTGTTTTGCAAAATCTGCCTAGTCTTCAAGCTTAACCCAGTAGTCCTCTCTATATCTAGCATCCTCTCCCATGCCACCCCAAAACTTGCTCTTCTATTAGCCATAACCCTGACCTGGGATCCTCATGAATTCCCACTTTCAGTTTGGGTTTGTGCTGGGGACAGTCTACAAAGGGTTTGATCCTGGTGTTGCTTTCTTACTTTCCTTTATAGAAGTTGGAAGCCAAGGTCAAGACTTGCTGTGGGATGCTGAGATAAAACTGGGTCGGGAATAATTGGGGTGATAACTACTGTTTATCTGATGAGCATTATTAAAGGACAGTTTATACAATTTCAACAGGTCCAGTAATCTGCTTTTTCCATCATTTTCCTAATTTTCAGACAACTAAGAGATTTGTAGCATCTTACATATAGACAAAAAAATGTACTCACTGTCACAAAATACTCCAGATTGACATCTGAAATTCCAGATATTATGTCCTAATTCACAAGCTAGTGAAACACATCGGGGTTTGTGTATAGTTTACCTGTCCTTGTCCTAGTTTTTAACTTGCTGTACGTGCTATAGAAGCAGCATTTCTTGCACTTGGGACATGGGTAATAGTTTGAGAGAAATAATAGAAAGCAGGTTCTCATTATAACATGTAATTACATCATTTCCTCAGATTGTATTTCAGCAAAATGCTGTAAATTCTGTGTTTTCACATAAAAATCTTTATATATCAGTGTTGTGCCTCTGACCCATAAAAATTATTTTTACATTAAAAAGGATATTAGTTTTCCCTGGCATCAGCAATTCCTAGGGCCTTTTGGAAGAGATATCAAGTTCTGCTTGTCCCCTTTTTGGGTCCTGGCCTCAAAAGTCATCTGTTGCAAGATCTTGTCCATGTAAAAAAAACTCTTACAATACTCTATTAGCAGCTAGGATTGCAAGAAAACAACAAATATGTGGCTTTATTGTATGTTATTGTATTTGGTTACTTCTAGCAACACCATGAAAAAAGTCTTTGGTTTAAAATTACTTTTAACAGTATTGCAGGGTCATACTGTTTCCTCAAAACTGAGTCAGTAAAAAACCTTTGAATCTCTGTTATGCTTTTGTGCTCCCTCAGGCAGACACACTTTATTGACTTACGGTGGGCACTTGTTGAGAAAATTTCTGCCACACAATTTTGCTTTTGCTGGAGAAGCTGTTAATTCTGTTGCACATTCATCAAGGACGGGTTATTCAAGCACTTAGTGACTGCTCTGGCAATCTCCTTAAAGAGGAAAAGGCATTATAAAAGTATGAGTGTGGGAACAAGTAGAAGTTATATGATTACCTTGGTGCTGCTTTCAACATTGAACTTTGTCTAATTGAACTGTCTGACTCATGGAAGCCACTGAGATTGCAGGGGGAGAATAAATTTGGTACCTACAGTTAAACAGGGTGAACACTTTTCCTCCATGTAAAGGTATCATTAGTATGATGTTACTGTGATAAAGTCCCACATACGCTTTACTGATTTTTTTTTTATTTTTTTTTCTTTAACTGGAGAGCTCAGGAAGAAAAGCATATGCAGAAAGCATAGAGAGAGCAGAAAGGTTCCGCTGCAGTAGAAGGACTTTTGCTACAGCTTTTCTCTGCACCCCCAGTACATCCCCTTGCACATCTGCTCTCTCTTGACATTTTCAGGCCCAAGCAGGTCTGGTGGTGTGTGAAGGCATGCTGCACATGTGAAGAGAGCAGCACAAGTAGACAAATATAGCTTACTACGAGGTTGGGCTGAATAACAACATGGTCATGGTAGAACAAATAATGCAGGACAGTTTCTTGCGGTATTGGGCAAGATGGGGAATGAGATCAAGAAGTAGGAAAATGGAAGGCAAAGGTTTTGTATATAGGGGAAAAGATAAAACCATTAAATCCATAATAAGTTTTAAGCTTTTCCCTCCTCATTGCCTCATTGTGGCAAACAGGTAAAGCTTTATTTGAAAATTATTAGGAAGACGTGCCTTCCCAGTAAATAATCCTTACAAGTTTCTTTTGAACAATAATACATTTAACATAAGAGTTTAGACTCTGAAGTTACTGAGCTTTATGAGATTGGCTTGGTTTCACTGTGGAACTCTTAGCTTAGAGCATTTCAGAGTTCTGGCTTAGTAAACACATATGTGAACAAACTTGCCAAAAATAGATGTGAGATGCCACTCCATTTAAAAAAATAAATTTATTTTCTATCATTAAGTGTTTCAAGAATCTTTTCGCTATAACAAGAAAAGAAAAAGACTTGCTTATTAGATTTTATATGTCACAGAGGAGAAATAAAACCAAAAAAATATTATGCTGCACATCAAACCATGCACATACCCAGCACATTAAACAGGAAAAAAAAAATCTAATAAATCTGGATTCTCTCTCATGAAACAGAGAAGCAAAATTGTTGGAGATACTGCCCAGATATTCAGATTCAGCCATCCAAGGCTATCCCTGGGAGGCCTATGCTTTCGAACAGGACAGCTAACCAGAATATTCATGTGTGAGACTAATGCTGAGTGCATGGCAGAAATAGCTGTTGTATGAAAATATGAAATAAAGGTGTTTTTCTTCTCATTAAGAAAAGTAATCTAAGAGGGTTTTTTCTGTAAACTAGAAGTGCATTCAGCAGCCTTTATGGCATTCTTCTCATCAGTTACAGTCTCACTGTACAAACAGTACTATGCAAACAGTATCAGTTACGCTATACACTTAAACAAACTTGAATTGGACCCCCATGGTTTTGTCAGTCAGGCTTTTCAAGAAGGCTGGAAAAAGCACTAGGCACAAAAATTGCAAGAAAACAATTTCTTTTTGAATTCCTTCCAAGAGATCAAAAATCTCTTAGGAAATGTGTTTAAAGGCAGGGAAATAACAGGTTTAGAGGATTTTAATGTCAGTTTACAGTTTGCAATGTGCCTTAAACCTGCAAGCTTCTCAGAATTAGTTCTTCCACTGTAATTGTTGAGATTCATTTTCACTAATAAGTAGCTTCTCTCACCAGTTCCAGTAGTCTTTCACCAACATCCCTGTAATCTTTTTCCTACTGCTTCTTCATCTAGCAACCAATTTCAGTTAGAAGGAACTAGTTTCAGTTTTAAGAGGAACCTGATATAGTCATCAGTAGGAAGAATGAGATTTCATGGAAAGTTTTATAAGAGGAAGAAGGAACGTTTTCCTATTTGCCCAAAGGTCACAAATTTTCTTTAATTAAAACTGGGGATAATAATACCTATCATCTACCTTTCAGGTGAATAGCTAATAACTAGTAGCTAACTGTTGAAATTAAGAATGTCTTCAAAAGCTGTATATTATTAGTATCCAGCTGAAGGAAAAAAAGAGTCTTCAGCATGAGACATGAAAGAGAACAGAAATCTCATGGATAGAAAACAATGGTCTGTGTTACTGAGAGAATGAATTAAAAGACTAGTGAGCAAGAACCTGATGTACTGAGAACTCAGCTCCCCATGAAGTCAGCATGAGCCTTATTTGCTTAGTATATTTTAAAATCAAGTCCAATAGTTTCTACTTATAAGAAACTGCAGCAGTAGCATATGGGAAGTGAAGAAGATCATCTCCATTAGTAAAGAAAGATGTCTTTGTTACCAAAACTGCAAGAAACCAGAGTTAAACCTTCATTCACCTGAAATATGCCATGCTGACAACTTGCTATCTCTCTCAATGACTTAAGGGAGGTAGTAGTATGCCTTTTTTCAACTTTTAAAAATGTGCTGAACAGCTTTCCACAAAAGACAAATGTTCAGTACTTTGCAGGACAGAGCACATTTCTAGATACTTGAGAAATTTGAAATTTCTAGTGAACTTTGAAGCCTTCTGTGCCACCAGGATTCTGACACTAATATTACACTAAGGATATGATTCTTGTATTATGTCCTGTGATTGCCCATCATCTGTTTAAATGCTAAGAAAGCATCTGTGCCTGATTGTTCATGACACTACTTGTTCGTGTTAAGCTATCAACACACAGCAGCTAAAATTAAGGTTTCAGTACCTCCTTATTACTGAGATCTGTAGAGAGAAACGGAGCACATGTAGTACAAGAAGGGACTATTACATTAATGAAAAATTTAATCACTATATTCCAGAAATCATAATTTTTGGGTTGAAAAGTGTTACAATGTAGCCATGTAACTTCTTTGGTGTTTCTGTTCCAATGGCATTTTATTCTCATTTTTTTGCAAAGGCATATATCACATGCAAGGCTCAACCGAATCACAGCCAATGCCAGAGTTTTCTTACAGGGCTGTGGTTCCCAGAATAGCTTTGGGAGCTGGCTGGGTTGTGGGGAATCAGTTATGGGTGAAAGCCATTAACATCTATGGACTATGCAAGGTACCACCAAAGTCAAAGTATGTGGTATAGTGTAAGAACTTTGTAAGAATAGGGTGCAAACAGCAAATGTCATAGGCCAGTCTCTCATTGCAAATCTGGTAAGAGGAAGAGAAATCACAGTGTCACAGGAAATGCTCAGACATTCCTTTTCAGTTTTCTTTTAGGTTTCAGTAGTTCAGTTAATGCAAATTATCAAGTGAAGGGCCAGACATATGAAGTGAAGCAAGCTGACTGTGGAAGAAATTCAACTGCTTATGGTAACTAAGGATATGGCCAACATTATGCAGTGTCAGATATGCACATTGTAACACATTAGATCAGATTTCTGGCACTTTTTTTTTGCATGGGTGGTTTGAGAAATCAAAGGGAGTTGCAGTAGATTTATTTCCACAGAAAACAGGGCAGTTTACCCTGCCAGTTCCACGCTGGCCTGATTTAATGACATGTGCTACCCAATTATTAGCCACATATGCATGACTGAGCTACTCCAAACCTGAGGAAAAAAGTTACAGGTTCTTCCTAAAAACCTGCCAGGATGCAGAAAAACAAATCAAAACAAAAGACAAGTTTTCAAAGTATCAGCTATATAGTGGATGAAGTTTGTCCTGAATAAATGACAGCAAGATTTGACTTAAGACTCGCCAGTGTACACAAAGTATTGAAGACTTGCAGACTCATTTTCATGTTTGTCAGCAGTTACACACCTTTCATTGACTACACTGAAAATGCTTTGACAAGTAGCAGCCTGCCAGTGGGAGTGAAGGGTTTGCAATCTTAATGTACATTAATTATTAATTACAAATTGAGACTTAGTTTGCACTTTTTTGTTAACTCCTCTATAGCTTTCTGTCATGATGATATATTCCCAGGCTTAATTTGTTTAGATCTACATAGATTTCGATAAACAGTAGGTAGATGCTGTTACATGAAAAAGATAAGACGCCCATGAGCGCCAAGCACTTAATAACCTTCAGGTGTTTTACAAACAATGTCTACAGATCACAGTTCAGGAATCAGAAGGATCGTAAATCCTGATGTATTTGAACTTCTCCTTGGAAGACTGCAGTGGATTTATCCACATGAACATTTAACTGAGAACCAAATAAGTGTAGCAGTCATGCTCCAGAGAGCATAAAGCATCAGTAATAACCCCACCAGTTTCGACATGCCAGTCTGTCAATCTACTGGTAGTTTTTAAATTCTAATATATCTTTCAAGGGAAGGACAAATCTCAAAGGAAGCTAAAATGTTTCACTTTGGAATGACATAGAGAAAAACTTGGTCTTCATTTTTGTTTTTGTTTACTAGGATACAAAAGAACATTTTTCAAGTTACTTAGTGATCTCTGATGAACACAGGAAAAATATTACAGATCTCAGTCCAAGCTCTACTCCACTTAATATTTTCTGTAACCACACTGAACACAAAAAATATGAGAGATTCGTTGCTTAGTACTTACATTTGGTTCTGATCAAGCCTCTAGAATTCTTAGGAAAATTTATCAGTCTGATAATGTGCCCATCTTTCAACATGCTGGCAGAAAACAATGAAAAAAAAAAGGTGATTATTCTGCTTCTTTCTTGGGGAAAAAAAAAAAACAAGGCAAAAAAAAGTTGCTCATTCCCTTCTAACCAATTTGTTTTCCTAGGGCCAAGTGAGTAAATAGAACCATACAAAGACAGCAAATTTCCAAGGGCTGCACAGTTCGAATGCACAGAAAATACGCACATGTGTTGGTCACTGGCTTACCCATGGCTACCTATGAACTGCTGAACTCAGTACCCTTCTGCAACTGCCATTAAGTGGTGGTGACAGTAGTTCTTGCACAGGCCCGAACTTTCTTTAGGTATCCCATTTGTTGCAGTTCCTACAGGAGTTATCACTGAATCTTACTTATACAGTGAGACTTTCTCACACTGGATGGGCATAGTTTCTACATTCGTGCTGTGAGGTCCATTTCACTCTAAATGTATTCCTTGCACAGATTATGTGATAATGTTGCAGAACCTCACATTTTTGGCACTTTTCTGGACTGATGCAGTGAATTCAGCTGCATTTTAAGGGTGAAATCACACTTCATCAATACCCATTTTTATGTTTGCTCATTTTATATACCATATGCAAAACCAGTGTGGTCCAACTGCCATCACACAAGTCAGATCTGTGTAACTGGATGCTTCCCTCTGGTCCACTGCTTCCTCTAAAGAGCAAGCAGAGCAGAGCTCTTTGGTTCTCTCTCTCAAGCTGCCTCTTGCAGTGCTTGTGAGTGGTGCGTGTATGCTGAGCCACTTGTGCTGCATGAATGAAGAAGGTTCAATCTTTCACTGACCAAGTCACAAATTCTACCTAATCCCTAAAGAGACAAATATTTTAACCCTTAGTTTATCAAAATAAACCTTTTATCCAGTCTTAGGTTCTAAAGCTTTCTGTTTGGCCTGTTTCACAGATTTGGAAGTTGGTATGTTCTTAATTTCCCAATATTAATGGATTTCTTGTGGATTTATTTGCTTATATTTCCTAAAAAAACCACATATGATTTTGTGAATGTGATTTTATTAGTAAAGTATAGGTAAGCTTCTTATCTTCTCCCCTACGGAGCAATTTGCTCTTTAGTCTCTTTTAGTAATTATCATTTCTTTCCCCCTTCAGAGTTTCCTTCCAAGAGGTCCTTGCTACTAGTTTCCCAATTAAATGCTGCTTTTCCAAGTCCAGGCTCCATCATGTATTTCAGTGTTTGTGGCCACTTTCAGCAATTTACCTTCCACCTTTAATTCTTCCTCTTACTCAAACTCTGGTTGCCATCTAACATCTTTCACTTTACCAATGCAGTTGTCCTCACTTGCCAATTTGCCAGTGACCTACTCCATTGCTGCCCCCAGAAGCATGCAGGTAAATGCATTTATTTTCCTGAGTAGGAGTAGGTCCAGTGAAACTTATCCAGAAAACCTACACTTCCCGTTATGTGAGCTGACCTCCACTCCTGCACACCCTGTCCTTCCTAAGACAGAAGAACCAGAGGTCTCTCCCCTCCTTGCTTACAACTCTTCATTATCACTACCATTTTTCCCACCCCTTCATCTTCACCACAGGTAGTCAGTGAAGTCTGTCTCTTCCATCTCCTTGAACTTCAGCACAAGGAAAGTTCAGAAATTCAGTATGTACATTTTGTCCATACAATAGGTAACTTACTACCTTTTTTCATCCTTTTCTTCCTGATCCTACTATATCTTTCCATACCAGTTTTCTAGCTCTGTGTTTGGTGCTGGTCTTTGTCAGAGACATCAGGACAGCCTATATTAATCACAGCTGATCCCTAGCTGAGGCAATTCTATGTTTCTTTTGAACTTTTTTTTTTTTTAATGGGAGCATACATTTTTTCCAGTGGAGGTGCTCCTATATAATGAATTTGGACGTACTGATAATAGTCTTGCTATTCATAGCTATAGATGGCTTAGAGGCAGCTCTGAAATGAAAGAAGTTTGCAGAAAAGTTGAAAGTCAAAGGCACAAAAAATATATTTGTGTTTGGGCCCAATCCTAGAGAAAACTCCCATTACGCTCACCTGCACAAGGAATAGAAGATTACCCCCAATCAAGTTTTATAGGAAGTCTAACCCCACTCAGAAAAGGAAAGTGTTTCCAGTCTTTGTTTCATACAATTATTTCTATCTGTCCTCTAGAACATGTGTGTTTCTTATGACTACAGTATATTCAGCCTTAGTTTAAACAGTGATAAGTATATTTATAGATCTGTGTAAAACAAAATATTACTAGCATGTCAGCATTTGGTTGATCTTCACATTCTTGGCTTCAGAATGGTTTAAAATAAAACATACACACAAAGCAGGGTTGTTTTTTTGGCTCTGCTTTCCTCATTTTTGCCCACAACAGACCTGGCAGATGTGGGATAGCTGGAATGTGCATATCTAACAATTCTCTTCTGTGCCATCATTTGAAGCTGTAGGAGTGCAGCTATTTGGCTGTAGCACGGAACAGAGAGATGAATGTGATGAAATACAGATTTCGTTTATGACCTGAGGATAAATACTGTTCAGGTCATGAAAACAGATTAGTGTATGGGGACAAAAAGTTCATGAAGAATTAGCTTTTGGAGGTGGAGGGAAGGGTACTAAATAACTGCAGTGATTGAACTGAAATGACTAGGTAGTTACTGAGAGTATATAAAAATAAATACAAAACAGGACCACAAAAGGATGCAGGTTTCTTAATTGCTCTGGCCTTGGGATGGCCTTGCTGAAGAATCACAAACTGATTAATCATGATAAAAGATAAACTGGATTGCTTCACAGAAGATTTTACATTCATAGTTTTGTGGAGAAGTTTAAATTTGTTTCAGGGGCCTCATACCCAACATAAACCCAAAACAAATGAAAAGAAATCAGATATCTGTAAAAATGAGTTATGAACCAAGACTTTCTCAGATGACTATTAAGCCTTGATCAGTTTAGAACAGATCAAATAAAGTCCTTTCCAGTGTAGGCAGGACTGTTATAGCAGAAATTTTACTCTTATCAGAGCCAAACCCTTATCCTGAATTCAGATGTAGATACAAGTTTGATAAATGAACCTGGTTTGAAAGTTGACTGCTCACAAATATAAATGTGAGCAAAGGTGTTTTAAAGATGGATTCATGGCATATAATGTCCTGCATCTGTGTGCTGGATCGACTTAAAAAATAAAGCTAAAAAGATACAGGTCTATATAAGGTTCAAAAAAACCAGAAAAACTCTCTATTATTTTAGGAATAGTGGGGTATTCTGCATTTTTCATGAAAGTGAATTCACGGGAATTTTTCTTCAGTAAGAAGAGAAAGATCTCTAATAGATCAGACAGAAACACTCTTTACCAGTGAGGTCTTTATTTAAAAACAAACCTGTTTTCCAGTCCGTGTCTTGTTAGGGTTTTTTTGAGTTTTGTTTTTTTGTTTTGTTTTTTTTTTAACAGCTCGAGTATTTCTTCCAACAGGCTATATCTGTACAGTAATTTCCATAGAACAGGGCTCAGTGGCTGGCAAGTCAACAAAATTACAACTATCCAAGTCAGAATCAGGGAAAGATGAAATACTTTTCAAAAAACCCTTTACTGTATCCCACATCATTCAGGAAGGGTGTGTCTGACCAGCAACATGATTGTGTGAGGTCCTTCCCACAGAAGTCCAGGTGGGGAATAGGCTTGGCAGTTAATACCGGAATGATATGTCCCAGCAAAACTGGGAGATAGAGATTTTCCTTCCACACTAGAAAGTTCAAATACTATTTTGTCTCTAGTCAAAAACGTATTTGACCTGGGAGGGAAAGAGGGCAAGCCTTCACTCATTATGGGTGAGTAGGTGCGGGTATGGAGAAGAAAGAAGAGGCCAAGGAGAAGTGAAGAACTTCCAGCCTGTTCTGAACTTTCTTGCAGTTTTGGGATGCCTGAGGGGATATCGGTTATCCCCATCACAGTCAGAGCACTCACTAGTCCAGCTGGTCCCCTTCCCTGAGACATCTCTTGTACCAGGAACACTAGCCATAGGCCACCATTCTGAGAGCTGTGCCCTTTGCACAGGGAATATTCTCCAAAGACAGGTTCACTAGTATTATTGCCCATTTCCATATCTCCGGAGACCATCAGAGTGTGCGGAAATTGCTCAAGTCATAAAAACACAGTTTTCCAAGGCCTCAAGACATGGTATCTTGCTATTTCAGTATAACATGAAGTACAAGAAGGACACTATTCTGACTGAAGGAACTCTGTTAGTTCCTAATTTCTCCACCGGCTTTGGTGGAGTTAGTCCAGGTTTTAACGGAGCAGCCTTCAGCATCTGGCAGGGTTTGCAGAACTTGTCTAATCAGATCCACTCAGATTTGTTGTTTTCAAGAGCTGAGACCTTAAATCATTTCACCGCAGTCACTAGCTCCAGGATTCATAAACAGGGAGTGAAGACATCACTAGTTCTATAATGTCACATGTTCCCATGGGGAAATATATGTCTTTCTGTTTTTTTTTTCCCTCAGTTCCTTAAACTATCCCATCACCTGCGCTCTATAGTAGAATAGTTTGACATGCATTTGTTACACCACTTCTGAGCCTAAGATTTTTTAATCATCTAATGATGATGGCTGTCCTCCTCCAAAAACACTTAAATAAAATCCGATCCAATTGGTTGGCTTTGTTGGAGTGCTGAGCCAGCACGTTGTTTGAGTGCCAAGAGTCAATGAAGCCAAAAATCAGGGTCAAAAGTTGTTATTAGTTGGCACATACCTCTGGCAGGCTTTATAGAATATCCTGATTAGAGCATTTGTTAAGCCTTGACTGAATTCTTTTTCCTCTTATAAATACAGTTTTGTCAGAATTCATTTTTTACTCTCCACATGCTTTTGTGAAGAGGCCTGTGATCAGGATGATGGAGTAGCAACCTGAAGCAAAAAGCAGAATTTCTGCCATACCAGAGGGATTTGTGTCATTCTAGATTATTAACTACTCTGGTGACTGGTGTTATCTTCTGCATTATCCCAGGATCATTTGCAAGGTAGGCTGTGAGCTGCTGCGACCACCGCTGCAACACCGAGTGAGGCAATTTGGGGAACTGCTGTTGCACTTAGTCTAAAGAACCACCAGATGGTGCAAAGAAATAAATCACCATCAGCTGGAAACTGCAGCTGACCCCTTCCACCTTGGGCCAGGGCTAGGGTTCAGCTTCACTTCAGTTTCAGTGGAGGCACAAGTGAGCTCCGACTGAGAGAAACCAGGTGTAGTTTTGTGGGCTTTTTACATCAGCCCATGCAGACTGGTAGCTAAGCTTAGTTTTGTTTTCAGGGGTTTAGATGTAAAATTCAGATACAGACACAAAGAAGAGCAATTCGCTCAAAATTTTTCAAATTGAAATGGAGTTCATTGCATGTTGAAATGTGAAAGGCAGGGAAACAAATGCACAATCCAGTTGTGTTTGGTTATCTTTCAAAGTTTAAATCCTTGGTGAATCCAGGATTAATTGATGGGTGAGCTTCCTGCATGCAAATGGCGAAAACGCTGCTGGTTATTCAGGTCTCGTGCAGTTTCTACTTCCTTGGGCTGGATCTGGAAAAAATCTGGCAAATTCAGTTTTTCTAGTTTGTGCTTGGCCCAGGCTCATAAGTTTGGAGTGAAGTTTCGAGCCTTAGGTGTGAATCTAACTTCTCAGCTAAGCATTTGGTGTTTGGTTTTTAGGTGTTATTTGGATCCCTAGCTGATCCAAATACGACACAGTACAGCTGAGCATGTGCCGTTCTGTCATAAGAGGAGGTAATCCAACAGTATGTGCCTTCCTAGTGAACCAGAACACCATTAAAAGTACCATTGATAATGCCTGTCTCTTCAGAAGGAGACTTAAAGGCCTTATTATTTGCCTCGTGTGTTTCACATTTGGATTTTTTTACCTGGGTGATGAACTAGGACTGCAGTTCATTATACACCCTTGACTTAGGAATGTTTTCCTTGCACACAGGGACTCTGAAGTATAATACTATGAACACTTATTATCACAGGAGAGGGAAGTAACTGGAATCCACTCATTGCCTGTGATCAAATTTAAACTTTATAAACTTGTTGAACAAGTTTATTTTAATTCTCATGCTTTTTGGAATTTGTAAGGTCTTACCACAGTGCACAACCCTTCTGGTATATATAAAGAAGATAAATTGTTGGACAGATTATGGTCTTTATCTTACACTATTTGTGTAATACTGGGTCTGTTGTGGATGCTCCTGCATGGTGGATTTTTGGTATAATTATAGACAATGCAATAGCAGCAGCATTAGTAGTAATAATATTGCATTTCTGTATCACAGGATGCAGAAACTAGAGGTGTAGACTGACAAATCTGCCCAGGATCACATTTGTCCACCTGACCAAAACAGATGTCTCTGGGATGGAACTGCAACACAAACTGTAGTGAAGATTAGATTAGCTATTGAAATCTTCTGTTATTGTAGTACAGGTTTTTATGGACCTAGGTCCAATTCAGAAAAAAGACCATCACTCTGAAAGTGAGCCTAGAGAGCACACATTTACCAGACTTTAGGTGGCTGATTTCATTACACTCTTCCTTTACCCAATGGACAAAGACAGGACCTGCAGGGATTTGGACTGCTTAAGTCAGACCCTTGTGCAGGATGGCTCCCCACAGGGTCTGTACCTCTTCCTAACTCTGCTGAACCTCAAACATTCACCTCTTCTTTTAGGCACCCTTCTAAGGTCCCCTGGCTGTCTAGCATGAATACCTCCTATGGTGCACATTTTATTCCAACTGTTTGAACTCTTCCATATTCTCTGTGATGTAGTAAAAGGGAATACAAGCTGTTTTATTTTGGGAACAGTCTCCCTTAATATCTGCTTTAGAAAGAAGAAATGTTGAATTACATTTAATTAGGAATTTTTTTCCCTAGGAATTTGGATGGCAAACGTTCATGTAGCAACCAATTAACAATGCATGTCTCCTTGTTTTATGAGAGCTCATCCCGGATAAGAATAATTTTTGGTTTTCATCTTTCTTTTGATGGTTTGTTCAGATACAAATTTGCTTGCCTCCTTTGGAAGAACTGCAGGGCAATCAGAACATATTACAGCATTGTATGGCCTTTTCCTATACCAGTTACATTTTACTGATCTATACTCCCCCAAGAATTAAACCCACTTTCCATGAACACTGGCAGCAGTAGTCTTAAAAACTCAGAATTTGAGAAGTCTGAGCAATACTTGAGCATTTATCTGACTAGTGATATTTAAAGGACACAATTCAAATGTCATAATTTCTATAGCAAATTACAGACATAAAAGTGCCTGTGTAATTAAAAGAATAAGAAAACAAGCCAGCTGCTTGTGCAGGCTCCACATTTAGAAAGAAGAGGTGAAATTTGTGGAATAAATTATTCCCCTTAAAATAATCTCTTTAGCCCTAGTCTTTAGACAGTTTCTGTTCACCTAGATCTTTGAATAGGCTCAGCCCTGGGTAGAAACTCCAGTAATCCTGGATGTAAAACTTCTCTTTGCATTATTTTCTGGATATAACTAATTCAGAACTGCATTCTGGATGCCAAGAAGAAATCAGAAAATATTTGCCAGTCAACATTTCAGTTGTCACTAAACACATTTATTAATTATGTTTTATTGTAGTGGTAAAAAGAAAGAGTAAGCACTTTGAACATATTTGAATGTTGTTGAACCTGATTCTGAAAACTGGAACAATGCTAATGCTTACAAATAAGAATACAAAACATGTCTGATGTTAGGTGATGTCACTTTTGGCATTATTACATATTACAAAATACAAATAATTTAAGTTCTCTGAAATGTGACCCAAACAAATTACAGGAGAGGAAGAGTAGATAACCAAATTGCTTATGATGCTACCATGGAGCAGTTGGTCTCACAAATAGTGAGTCTGTGTTCCTGTCATAGATGTGAGGAAAGTTCATGCGTCAGCAGAAGAAAATTACGAGTTGACATTGAATTCAACTTAGACCTCAGTCTGCAAATTACTTGTGCATGCAATTAGTATGGAGCAATGAAAATATTTCAGGACTTTATTATTTGTCAAAAGAAAATGAAGAAAGGAAAATACATGATGGAGTCACTCAAGTTTTGTTTCTACATTACAGAAAATTTTTCCCAAGGGCTCTTCATTCTACGATGGAACAGTCTGTTAAAGTCTTGAAGGCCTAGTGTCTGGCTTATGTCTCACCTGACAAAAATCTCAGAAAGGAAGACTTAGGTTTTTCACCAGAACTATATTAAAAAAAGTGACATGAAAGGTACTTGGAAAATTACCTCTAACTCTATTATTTTCTGGAGACCACAAGGAGAATCATAAAGACAGAATCATACCAAGCTGTGATCCGAAGTTCCTTACTAAATTAATCACAAACAGGTGTTTTATCATGGATATCCTTGTTTTCTTACTGCTCTGAAAGTCACGTTTCCGGGGAGTGTCTTGGATCAAGATCAGTTTCATAAAAAAATGAAGCCACAGCAGCAATATAGTCACACTGGATTTTAGAATTGGCTCAAGCTAACAAGTGCTCAAACCTTAAAGGTGATTGGGTGGCAGGGGGTGGGACAGTATTTTATACTGTCTGACTCCGAATCTGTATGGAACCAGAAGAACTCGGTCACACAGGAGTTCCTTTGTTGCACTTTCCAGTGAGGACCTGCCTAAATTTCTCAGCCCTACTTACCAGGTGGCTCCAAAGTGTGATTGGTGAGAATATCCATCTGGTGCCTGCCACAAAACTCTAGCCATCTGAAGCATTGCATTTTGTTCTAAAATCAGACTGTATGTCTGAACAGAGAGAGCGCTCTGATGGGCTGGAATGGATGTTAGACTCTTAAATGGTATCTTGAATGGGTATTAGGCTCACTGTATGAAATGCTGAGTCCAAACAAAGTATTAACCATTCTAAAACTCCAGTGTCATTATTTATTTTTCACCATCAAAGTGCAAATACTCCCTGTGTAAAAGAAAGGCTGAGGGAGCTCCGTTATCATAAGGTAATCACTCAGGGACCAGAGACCTCTGGCTGAAATTCATGACTCCCAGTGCTCAAGGACTGTGATGATCTCATGGTATCTGTATCTTTATGTTTACTACTTCTTCTGCATTGTTTAATAAGTGACAGAGATATATTTCAAGATTTTTTAATACACTGCAGGAGCAGCACCTAAACACTACAAGGGCACCTAATGCTGGGTAGATGGTTTCTCAACTAGTAAATTACCTTACTGACTTCTGCAGTAGCATATTGATTTATATTTCCTGAAGATACAGCCTGCTTACTGGATATACTTTACAGAAGGAAAGGCCCAGTTTACCTCCTGTTGGTGAATGCAACAAAACTCCTACAAGAGCATCAGGATTGTGTTCCTGTATTTTCAGCTTTTAAAGAAGCTATTCCCTATCCCCAATGTATACAACATACATTCAGATACTTCATATGGTATAACATGATTTAATGAAGTTGTGACTACCTGTGGTTATAAAGGAAAGATTCTGAACAGATTCTCAGTAGAGAAACAGCATATTAGCAAAGGAAGTTCCCTGATGGCTCAGTCGTTATTTCTTGCTTAAGCAATAGTGTGGCTCCCTGTAAATTGTTTGGCTGGTTAGAACCACCATAAGGTTAATAAAAATGTATGTGTGATGTGCTTGCAGAATGCAGGGAGGATGTGCATGGTATTAAAAAGCTAAAATCTCTGGGATCTGGCTGAAGAACAAAGGTCTTGTGAAGGTCCAGCTGGTCCAACCCTCAGCGTAAGATAAGAGCAAGAGCTACAGGAGACTTGTGGGTGTTCTCCATGTGAAAATGGAAAAAGCATCCAAGTGCTCAGGACAGCAAACTGGCTCCACTCCCCAGTGACTTGGTTAGCCACCAGACAGCACGGTGGGCAGCTGAGGGTGGTGAATTGTAGAGACTAAGTGAGCATATGTTTGTTCCTGCAAGTAGCTTTAGCTAAAAAGAGGCTCTTCCCCTGTAATGGTCTTGCTTATTTAGGATATAATGACTACTAATGTCAAGGACTGTTGGCACCCATCATTGTATTTGAAGGTAATTGTGTAATTTGGCATTGTGCATGAACCTTTCTTCTTCATGGTCAAACTCCTTTCATTTCAGATACTTTCAGATTTTTGTCTGTGGAACTGCAAAAATAACAACCTGATCTGAGTGTTTTATTTTTGCGAAACACTAACTACAATCAGTCCACCTAAAGACATTGGGCAATGTTTGACACATTTGCATTTCATGATCTGACTGGAAAATTATTAAACATATTTTAGGTTATATGGAAATGTAGTCTGGAGAAAAGATGCCAAAGCTGACCATTTGTGTCTCTTACTGTGACAATAGCTACCTGTAGCTACTAGTGTCTACAAAGTATTTTGCAAATAAATAGGAGGTCTTTCTCCATGTCCTCTCACCAGTCATAAATCTCATGGCTATGTTACTGTTACACTGAACCCCAGCTAACAGGCTGAGCATTTTAGTGTTGGTTTAGGGATATATCTAGCATAGCCACATAATTCTTGGTTGGTAGGCAGTGTGAGCTCATGCCTGTCCTCAAATCATTGTGCAGACATGCTTTCTGTTGCATTTCTTGAAGTCTGAGAAAAAAGTTGAATGATGACCATCACTTACCAGATAAATAAACTTTGAGATCTTAGGAGCTAATCTCATCCCTCCTGGTACCTCTGGTTCTGAACCAAATCCTTTTTAAGGCAACATCTGTTTACAAAGCAGGCTATTCTCATAGCTTGTTCAGCTTATATGACTTTTTCAAATCATATGTTTCGTCTCCATCCTTTATCTGCATTCTTCATGTAATGTGAACCAAATGGCTGTGTGTTTGGCCAGCAAAGAACTCCTATTTAATACAAATGAGATACAATGGAATTAAGGCGCACCAGTTCAGCAGCATTCCTCGTCTCAACACATCACTGTGGCCTCCTACTCCTTCCTCTAGCTCTGACCTCTCATTGCTTGCAGCGTTCCATACACAGAGGTGTTGAGTTCACCAGTGAAATAGATCAAGACTTGCTCTACCCAAAGTCAACAGTTTTGCCTATTTTTAAGCACTTTTGGATACAACATACATATATGTTTGTTTGAATGCATTTGAGCAATAACAGCCTAATTAAAAATCCAAACATATTTCAATACCTGTTGTATCTAACAGCTTTTTCCTCTCCATTCTCAATTCAGACTGCTTTGTCTCAGCCATCTCTCAGTGATTCTCTTTTTGGCCTATCAGTTAGTTGTCTACTTTTCTTGGACATTACATAAACTTTGTGTTTCAGGATAACTTTCAAGCATCATTTTACTGGGTAATAGCTAAATCATTAGCTTTGCTGATCAATACTCTACCTGAAAACAACTGGGAGGTCCCAGCTCTTGGTTGTGTTATTTTTATTAGCACAGGTGAATCCTTCAACACACTTCAACAAGTAAATGAGAAAGAAATAATTAAACATATCTGTTCAATCAGTTGCCCTTATATGTTGCAAACAAAAATAATTTCATGAATAGCTGAAGAAATGAAGTCTAGATTCCTACGGATTTGTGTGTTACATGCCTTCATTTACTCAGTCCCCCTCCTCAGTGCAGTATAATCCATGACTTTGCTATTTGCCTTCTCTTTGACTGAAAAAGAACTAGCGGGGTGCACTGGTCAAATGGATGCTGTACCACAGAGTAGATACAGAGCTATGTTAAAAATGTCTTTCATTGGTAAAGGAACTACTTTGGTCTTTCTATACCCCTTGCGACTTTCCTGAAGTTTACAGAGATTAAATGTGTTGAAGGTTTCTCTTTCTCTGTCAACATACTTGAGGACTTTATCCTTTTTTTCTATTACATGTGAAACCTCCATCCATTTGTCAAACCAATAAAAAATAAAAAGGATGGACAGACAGACAGGATGTGTAAGTCTTGCTTCCTTGAAAAGCCTGGCAAAAAATACCCACTCTTACAGGAGACTGCGTGAATATTTCTTCTAAGTTCTCATGCCACATTTTTAAACTGTTTAAACCTTGAAGTTGTCAGAAATGTCCTCCCCATTTATTTGTGCTACTGTGTAACGCTGGACAAACACATTTCAACATTTAACACCTCTGTCTGAATCTTTTGGGAGACTTCTGCCCACTTTTTATTTCCAAATCAAAACTAACAGAAATATATTAATGTTTTAGGGATTATTATGGTGATGCTGGGTAGATGGTTGGACTGAATGATTTTGAAGGTCTCTTCCAGCCATAATGATTCTGTGACTCTGTGATATTCCTACCGTTCAATGTAAAAAAGGTAGTTAAAATTAAATCCAGTGTCAATGCAAGATGACAACAAAATTCTTTTCTAATAGCTTTGGCTGACATAGTCTTGTGATTGTGTCAGCTTCATCCTGGCTGAAGTCCTGCAGAACTGCCTTATAAAAGTTAGTCCAGAACTGCAGCTGGAAAACTCTCAGTCATTCCTTGTCATTTTCAAACATTAAATTAAGAAGTTTGTTCTGCCAGTTTTCTAGTAAACTTTTCAAATTTATTTTCCAGATACTAGGGGAAGCCTTTTTCTGCTGACAAAGCAATACAGAAATGGACATATTTTGAGAAGAAAGAAGGCATTGGTTCCCTACATTCCCCTGGGAAGGAGTAGGGCTATGGAAAACCTGCCAGGAACCTGCTGAGAAGAAAGTGGACTATTGCTATGTCCACTCTTTGCTGGACTGAGAACTTCTTTCCAAAGGTCTGCTGTACTACTAAAGAATCAAGCACAGTGGGAATGTTTTACCCATTGTTAATCCTTGCAGGAACAATTCACTGTTGCTGGAAGGCATTTGCCTCTGGGCTAAGAGCATTCGTGCATATCAGCTGGGTCCAGGACACTTTGGGACAAAAAATATGCCAGAACAATGTTGAAGAAAAGATATTAATTGCTATCCAGCAGAGAAAAAGCAGCATTATTGGCACAGGAAAGCATATTTCAAGAGGTGGTCTGGCATCTCATTTGCAGACTGTTTGAATGCCATTTCTTCCTTTGTGAGCAGAGATCATGTTGGATTTTTTCTTCATATGAAAGGCATATGTTAAATACAACATGAACTCAGCTCCAAATTCCTTTATACTAATGGAAGTCTGCAGTTAACTCCACAGCCTTCTGAATCTGGTTTATAAAACCTAATCAAAAGAACTCCCTAGCTCTTCTCATGTATTTAAGAGGACTGCAATATAAATGAAGTGAAGGAAAAAGTGGGTCACAACTTTGGCAACCCTTTTTCCTTCCCTCTATTTTTGGTCTCAGAGTTAAAGCCTTCAATATTTCCTTGTACAGACAAAACAATTAATAAAAAAATCAAACTTTGCAGTGGAGGCAACCAAAGAACTAAAATGGCTTCACTTTACCAGTGAGGAAAATACATAAAAATGGGCAGCCTGTAAAAGCCCCAGTATCATACCACATATGGTGTGAACTGATAAAATTAGTGTAGGTGATCTGCAGATAATGTCTGGGAAATGTTAACAGTAAAAGGGTATGTGCTGAAGGCCTCAAAACTTTAAATAAATATTCTAAGTAAATGTTATGAAAACCTCTACTCCTTTCATGACAACCTGTTCCAAAAAGGCTAAATGAGATATAGTTTATTTACATGAATCCCATTTTGATCTTCAATAAAAATAAAGTACAGGCTATGTTGGACGGGATGGTATTGCACATCAGGACAGGGCACAAATCCCATTCATCTCAGAGATATGCCCAGCCTGTGGAAACAGGAGATATTGTCCTTCTAGGAAAGGAAGCAAAACTTTGTTCTATGCGTGCCCCAGTTGTGCAGCCTCTAGAGTGCTTAAAAATGCAGGTTCAATTGATCCTCCTGTAGCAGGGAATCAAATTCACTTTATTCCCTTTAGGAAAGCTATACAAAGCCAAAGGAAGAGGAAGTTGTTCTGAAATGCTGTGTCCACACACAAGGTCAAAAAAGTCCCCCTGGTTGGTGGGGGGAGACTTACCCTCATCCCACCTCAGAAGGACACTGCTCTTTGCTTTGCAGACCTAATGCTTGCCTTGGTTTAAGCACATCCTGGCTTGGAATCAAGAGCAGAGGAGGTTTAGTGAGATGAAGGGAAGGTGGATTGGGACACTGAAGCAGGTCTATGATGTTTTGGGTGCTGGTGGACCAAATGAAGCTTTGGGGATAGGGACAAGAAGAGGTTTCAGACCCTGCAAATGGGAGAACGTCGTTTGAGAAACTACAGGAATGAGGTTTCTTTCTTTGACTCCCTTCCCAAGAATCCTTTCCCTCACACAAAATGCTGACCCACGCTCCTGTGCCTCCCCACTCGTGCGGCATGTGTGGCCAAAGGAAGAGTATGAAGGAAGGAAAAGGGCAGGGTCAAGGACTGTTTTCTGTCATCAGAGGAGGGACAGAAACATAGTTGGGCTAGAGAGCCAGCAAGAGAGCCCCAGGGGAAGTGCTGCTGCTCTCCCTGTGCTGGTGGACCTTTGCAGAGGTCAAAACCAGCTGGAGGAGGGAGAGGCAGAGGATGAGGCTTGTTGCCAGCCTGGTGGGCAGTGCCTCTGAGGGCAGGGGATCATATGGTCAGCCTTGCTGAGTGAGAACTCCTGCTGGGACTTCAGTTTGGGGCCAGGAGAAGCCCATAATGGGATGAACAAAAAGACTGGCTGAAGCCAGATTTCCTATCACTGTTCCCCTCCATCCCTGCTGCTCCAGACTTCATTTAATTATTGACTGAAGTCCCACTGTGTTTTATTTACAAATGAACAAATTACCCATAGGTTTGGGACCTAAGTTTCCATAACCCCTGACTTTCAAGTGGAAATGATCCTTTCAACATGGTGGATCGTCAATGCATGTTGTGGGTTGCTATCGTTGGTCTTGGGCAGTAGGATCTGGCCTCTGTACTGTGATTTCAAGACATTTTGAGGTGACATATAGGTGGGGAAAATGCAGAAAGCGGCAGAAGATGCTGGGGCCATGGAGAGGGGAAAACTGCCTTCCGCAGGACTGGCTTGTGCCATATTCTGTCTGAAGGAACTAGGCCATTTGATTCACCTGAAAAATAACTTTTTTCTAGCTTCAAACCATGGTGTAATGAAACAGTTAGAATCAAACCTAAGTGACCCACATTTTCACTTCTTGACTTTTAAAGGTTAAAAATCCGAAAGCCACATAGAATCACATTTATCAGGTTTTAACTTAAAATAATGTCTTCAGTTTCACAAATTAGTTTGCTTTTGGATTGATGGTACATATGTCAGGTTTCAGATTTATGACTGAGTTACAGACCCTGAACTAAAAAAATAATATGAAAACATGAATGTGTTCTGCTTTTGTAGCAATTTTTACTTTGTAGAAATAATAAAATATTTGCATTTGATCAATAAGTTTTAGCTTGGTCACATAACTATGTTGTTAATTTTTCTTGGTGTTCATTTAGTTTCAATTAAATGACAGAGAAAAAGCACATCTCATGACAGCCATGTAAATTACTCCAACAATGGAGTTTCTGCTGTTACTGGATAAGCAAATTGCTCTTCGGATTTTTGTGCTGCATAACTTGTGGAGAACACCTAAAGATAGGAAATAAACTTTTTTCTTTGTCAGGCTGTATGTCTGTCTATAAACAGGTCAAATTGATGGGAGAAATAATAGTGAAAAATTTTCAAAATACCAGTTTTTCACTTATGCTTATGTCTGTTGTGTGCCTATCCAGTTTTCAAAACCCAAAAACTAAAGAGAATGTGAACTGTACATTTTCTCTGCTAACATCATAATATGATAAAATAATTCTGAGGATTTTTTTGTCAATAGCAACACTCCAGTGGCTTTATTTTCCATGGGTAGGGTAGGATTTTCTTTTATTTATCGACATTGTTACATTTTATATTCCCAGATGATTCACTGGTTATGGAAATTTTACTATCAGATTAAGTATCTTTGACAGAACAAACAGCAACATTTAACTTTTGGAAAACTGGTAGTTGCCAAATAGTCCCTTGTAGTACTTACAGATTGCCAACCTCAACGACCTAAGGTTAAAATAATATTAAGCTGAAACAAACTAAAAATATCAACAACTTGAGTATTACTTAAACATCATGCTTCCCTTGACACAAAAGCAATTTAATTCATCTGCACCATTTCCTTTCATTTTTATTAGCTGTCCAAATCTTGGAGGCAGCTCTGCAAATCCCAGTCCTATTTTTTTCAGCTTGATAGGTCACACTGAAAACTGATAAAAAATGCTTATTTTTTTCCTGCTATGTTTGCAGTGCTGCCAATCGCAAACTTAAAGAAAACAAGAATATAATCCCCCTAGCCTTGAAATGATGTAAAAGTCATGAAGAAGAAACAGAAAGGTGGGTTATTCATATCTGACGTGGGACTCTTCATCTCTGAAACTGTAATTGTCTCACATTCTCACTTTGTAAGTAAAAAAAGATGGTTTTGTTTTTAATGCAAGAAGAGATTCTTATGAAATAGTAGAGTTTTAGCTTTCTCTCAACCAGAATTTTGAGGCTTTAAGAAAAAATGTAAGACTCATGATGAAATTGTGAGAGCTGGCAACACCTCAATCAAGCTTGTTCTTCATTTCCATTGAAGTTGAAAGAAAAAAATGCCAAAACTATACTTCTGGTGCAAAAAGTGATAAACCAGCAGGAAACAGTCTTGCCCAGTCAGCTTTTTCCCTGAAGTGAAGGGCAAGCATGTTGCAAAAGGTCTGTTCAGAGTTCCAACAAAGTTGAATTGCAAAATAGACTCTCACGGACTCCAGCATTACAATAGTGCGCTCACTTAAGGGATTGTTCAAGGGAAGAGAGAGTACTCTGCTACCAAATTGAAATTCAGATATCCTTGGATTTGGTAAGGTCTTTAGAAGCCAGCTGACACAGACAAATCTTTTTCCTATTGCCTAATTATCAAGATGAACTTCTGCTACTGGCTTTGCTGTGAAATATTATAAAGTGACACTGAATACTGTATTTCTGTTTATGTTTAAGAGAAGCTGAATTTATCAAGCTAAATTAAATGTTTAATAGAAGTTGAAGTTAGCAAGTTAAATTAAATTTTTGCAATTTATTCAAGGAAGTGAGTTTATTGGGTAAGGGGAACAGACCTAATAGGATGATATAAGTTTATGATTATAGAACAGATGGAAAATATGTTAGGGCACATGATAATAAGGAGGTGATTGGTGACAGCCAACATGGCTTCACTAGGGGCAAATCCTGCCTGAACAAATTTGGTGGCCTTCTACAATGGAGTTACAGAGTTGATGGATAAGGGCAGAGCAACTGCTGTCATCTACCTGGACCTGTGCAAAGCATTTGATACTGCCCCGCACGGCATCCTTATCTCTAAATTAGAGAGACAGATTTGATGGATGGATCACTTGGTGGATAAGGAATTGGCTGGATGGTTGCACTCAAAGAGTCAACAGCTCGATGTCCAAGTGGAGATCAGTGATGAGCGGCGTTCCTCAGGGGTTGGTTGGACCAGTGCTTTTTAACATCTTTGTCAGCAACATCGATGGTGGGATCAAGTGCACCCTCAGCAAATTTGCCAATGGCACCAAGCTGTGTGATGCAGTCGACACATTGAAGGGAAGGGATGCCATCCAGAGGGACCTTGACAGGCTTGAGAGGTGGGCCCATGCAAACTGCATGAAGTTCAGCAAGGCCAAGTGAAAGGTCCTGCACCTGGGTCAGGGCTATCCCATGCACTAATACAGGCTGGACAGAGATTGGATTGAGAACAGCCATGAGGAGAAGGACTTGGGAGTATTGGTTGATGAGAAACTCAGCATGAGCCAGCAGTGTGTGCTTGCAGCCTAGAAAGTCAACGGTATCCTAGGCTGCATCAAAAGAAGTGTGACCAGCAGATCAAGGGAGGTGATTCTTCTCCTCTACTCTGCTCTCATGAGATCCCACCTGACATACACATTTTTTCTCATCAGAAAGCAATTATATGCTTGATAACTAATTGAGCAATTAAAATCTGTTCTAAGACAAATCTTTTGCTAAGCTAATACTTAGACCCTATTTCCTTCCCATGTTCACTAGGCATCTGCGGTTTCTGTCCTTTTTCACTGTACAGCAGAATCCTGTCTTTCTGTTTTGCCTGTTTCTCTTCATACAGTGTTCAGTCCAAAGGGACAATGCAAGTGATGTCCAAATACCTCCATTTACTCTCTGTAAATACTCTGTATGTGGTGTGCAACGCCAAGCCACAAATAAACACCATTGCTTTGACTGAGTTCTGGTGGCTCTGAAACTGAGGACACAGACAAGGTCACTAGACATTTCACAAGCTGTGAAAAGGAGACCCTTCAATTCCTACCACAGCAGACATATTGAAATGGTTTGATTAAGAGGAGAGCTGTCTTTAAAATCATAAAGTAATACTAGTCTAACATGACCTCCAGAGGTCAACTAGCCCAAAGCAGGGCCAACTTTAAAGTTATATCAGGCTAACTGATGTCTTGTCCAGTCTAATTTTGAGATGGTGGTGATACTACAGCCTCTTTGGACAGTGTCTTCCAGTGTTTGACCGCTCTCACTGTGAAGAATGGACCTGTTCTTTGCCAGACATTCAGTTCAGGAAAAGGGGGATAACATCAAGCATTAGAGCTGAAGAAGAGGTGTAGCATGTGTGCTAGGCAGGTGATGGAGGGGCAGGTAGCACCATAGGCATGGAGGAGATGGCTCCATGAGCTGTGAAGTCATTTAGATCACATGCTGGATGGTAGCAGTGGGAGCACTGGTACTGTGCAGGGCTGGAGGATGATGTCTGGGTCCATGATTAGTAGGGTAATGCAGAGCTGGTAGTTTTTGTTTCTATTGTTTTGAGGGTGAAGATCTTCTATTTGAGGACAATATGGTATTCAAGCACTTCTGTAGCTCACACTATGATGAGGGCTGTGTAAAGAGTTTGCATAGTCATTTGCAACCCTTATAAGACTCCTTGTAAACTTGGGTTGACTGACAGAAAATGTCCATTTACATTATCTTCCCGAGCCTGGGAGAGATTCTTGGAAATTAGTGATACTGCAGAGGCATCCCAAGTGTAACGTGGCTTGCCACATTGCTCTGGGGGGCCATATTGTTTGCTTATGGTCAGACTTCAGACTCTCCAACTCAGCACTAGTTGTTGTCGAGATTCTTTCCTGACACTATTGCAGCAGCAGCGTTATATGTGTGAGGTGCTCTGCTTGTTTGATGCTTGGTTTTTACTGCCAATAATAATTCAGTCCTATTACCAAACATGATATGTGTACTACATTGTGGCCAGAAGTTGGGACTGTCTTGTGCTATGTTTTCTCTGTGTGCACTGCAGAGCCATACGCTACTGATTTTGGGGATCAGTTTTAGTCCCGCTGCTTTAGCTGAGCTGTGCAGGGCAGTACTGATCTCACACTTTTAAATCTGATGATGTATAAAGAAGTAGACCATTTTTGTCAGTTTTAAAAATCTAATTCCTAGCTGAGAGGGTCCATTATTTCAGTGGAGTTGTACAAGTGATTCTTCAGCTTTTTGTGTACAGGAAGTCCTGTTCTGTAGACAAATGAAAACAAGTTAGAGTGTTCACCACCTTACCAAGACACTTTCAGGGGGGATGTGAGTTGATTTGTAAGGAGGTCAAGAAACCAAGTAACACAACAAAGAAATTTCCTTTTTTTCTTAAATGTTCTCAGAAAAGAGAGGCATGCCATGCTGAAAATCTTCATTTTAATAATCTGTGTTTTCCTCTAGAAAAACTGTAGAAAGTTCTGCTTAAAGCCTCATGCTTTGCAGCACAATCAGCTGCTGCCTGTGACATCACTTCCAAACCAGTTTTCTTTTCCCCATAAATAAGCAAGTTAATTTTGTTTGAAGTATTTTACACTCTGTGCTAAGGCACTCATCTTATGCACACATTTAAACGTGCACACAGAGGAATATGCTGGGAGATTTTTTTTCTCCGAGGCCAAGACAAGGAAATGGTGGAGGTTAAATCTGAAGACTCTTACTACTGCTGGTGGAGATTCAAAGATTACGCTTTGAGCCTCTGTGAACATCTCAGTTCAACTTAGGATGTGTCAAGGTCTATAATGTTACCTAGAAACTTGAAAACCTCTGTGGATTAGAACCATTCCCACAGCTTACTTTGCCCTTTGAGCAAAAATCGTCACCTCAAATTGGGATAATTTAAGGGACATTAAAAGTCTAGAGGCTCTAGGCTATTTCCTCTTGACAGTGCAGTTTGATCCTCATGGGGTTGGGGTATTAGATGACTATTTTCATTTCATTCCTAGCTTCACCTTCATCATCAATCTTGCAAAACAAGAAAATGAGACAGATCAGTTCTGTTGCACTTAGCTGTTGGTGCCTCAATAATTCTAGAAGATAGAGTCAATTTTGGCAGAAGACATACTCTTTTCCAGCAATTGCACTCCAGTGATGAAACATGGATTTCTGTTAAGCCTGAGCAGAAATAAATAAGAGAGAAAAAAAGGTATAATTCTGTTAACAGTTTTGCTATTTTTTCCCAGTAGTTTGGAACATGGGAGAAATAGGAATGAGCAATCCTGATACCATAATGATCACAAACATAGCCATTGTTGCACTTCAGGTCAAGTAGGATTAGAGGAGTGAAGGAAAAAACAAGTAGACTAAGAAACATGGAACAAAATACATTGACTAAAATCATACCTAAGTTGGAAAAGGCCTTTGTGTCTGAGCTTGTTGGTAAAGCTGATCTCAGACAAACTGCTGATTATTTTTTCAGTCTCAAATTCTCTGATCACTTACCCTGGGAGAAAATGTTTGCTGGAACTTGCTGTATTTCTAGTAGACAACTTTTAATTATCCTACTGGAATGCTATTTATAGCCAGCATTTTAGGGCGAGTCTTGGACGTGCAGTTCCCACTAACGTCAATTATGTGTGCATGCTGTGAAGATAACTATAATCCTTTCGCAGATTAAACACTTGGTGCTCTCAAACGTTTTCCTAATGTTGTAAATATGAAGGCATTAAAAATGGGTGTAGTTTTGTTTTGGTTTGTTTTGTTTTTTTCCAGAATTGTGATTGCAGTATTTTGACTTTGGATGAACAAAAAATATCTCCAAGATAGATGTCTGCCAGAAAGCATAGCTATGAATCAGTGTCTTGGTTAGTGTAGGTATTCAGGATCTTTGAAAGTCACATCAGAGAGTCTCTACAGTATATTCTTGTTGCAGCTAACGTAGTTAAAATGTATAAAAACTTAGAAATTATAATTCTTCAGTTTAATTTAAATCCACTGTCAGATTGCTGGCAGCCCATTCTGCATTCATATACATGCAGTGTAGCAGGTGGATGGTTCTGAGAGTTTCACGAGTTGTGGATAAAACCAGAATCTGATCCCATGAGAAATGTAATTGCTGTCCTTTCTGAAATATAAGCTTCTACACGCAACAAGTACATTATTTCTAGTTTTGCCCTCCATGGATATATTATATCCTTAGCTGAACACAAAACTGATGTAAAGAATTTTGACATCAAACTTGTGGATATGCTGTGCTGGTCTACAATCAAATTAATGTATAGATAATTGTAGAAAGAATTGATAAACATGTTTCAGACAAGAGGCCTAACTCAGGGTATCCTCTGCCCTGGAGACCTCTGCTTTGTAACTAAGCTGATATGAGAATCCAGAAAGAGACAGAAATACAGCTGAAGTACTCACATCTTCAAGCTGGATAGCAAAACAAGGCATTTAAGAAAATGTTATAAACAAATCAAGACAGAATGTAGCCCTAAAATCAATTAATATTATGCAGTTGCACATGTAATACATACACTTAAGCACAGAGATACTGAGATAAATTCAGACCCCTGGATAAGTGAGTTTCCTGGGTGGGAAAAGCCCTGGCACATTTTGGCACTGGCTAATGAGATGTGTGTTCTGTTTCATCGATTACAGGCAGAGATGAGCTGGCTCCTGTTGAGTTCAGGACTGTATTGACCTTTGCCATTCATCCACCCCAACAGAATGTAAAGCCTAGCCACATTTATTGCCAGCAGAGACGCCGCATCTTTCTTCTATGCATATAATAGCAAACAGTTAATTAATTCTTAAAGGTAATATAGAGCTTTATCTCATTAAAATGGCCCCTAAATACCTTGTAGTTATTCAGGGAGGTTATCTGGACTACCCAAAGCCTCGTGGAAAACTCAGCAGGAATGGAAAGTAAATGTATTGGGAGAGTCTAGGATTTACTTACTACCACTTTAGATCCCATCTGAAGTACCCTTGAAGGAAATGAAGTTCAAAAATGGCACAACAGTAAATTTGTGTTGGGGAGAATTTGCCCCAGGCTGCAAAAGTTGTTTGTGCTCTCTAACACTGTTCAATACTTTATGAAACTGCTGTACACTCTGGCTAGTCTCCATTTTAGCAACGTGTATGACAAGGGTGATAAAGATGTGCCCAGACTCCATGTGTGCCAGGCCAGGCTGTGTGCTGTTACTACTGAAGCAGTAGTAAAAAGAGATGCATCCAGCCTGTGTTCAGAGACTGGACTGGGGGCAAGCTCAACATCTCAGCAGAAAAGATTATTTGTCACTCCTTGCCCCCAGTAGTTGCTCTCACTCGTTCACTGCTTGTAGCTGCACCATCCAAGAAGAAGGCTCCTCCAAACCTCTTTAATATTTGAAAACACCTCTTGAAAAAGGGAGAGGATATGCAAGTATTACACATCAGGAAGAACATCAGGAAAAAAAACAGATTCATACAAGGCCATTTTATGACGTGTCTAGCACTTCAAGAATTTCTGAGTACATGAACTAGGCAAAACACGGAAGGGCAGATCTCCATGTAATGCTGCATATTTTCATAAGTCACGTGGAGTGATGCCATCTGAGACTGGGGATTGACCTCTTCTTTAAATTTGATATTGTTTATCTTTAAAACAATATACAGGTTTTGTAAGGGGAACTGCAAAGCACTCAAAAATATTTACATTGCAGCAAGAGGGCCTTTTGATTCTGTGGCCACCACTTCTGCCTGCACTTCTCGTTAGTGTTTCTATAAATAAGGAAGTATCCATTACTGGTAGCCCAAAAGAGGAAGCCCATAACAGACCTCCCAGCAGGGTAAGTGCTAAGAAAACATCAATGCTCTTCCAGGCCTCTCACGTGCACTCCTCTGCAAGTTCAAGAGATGCCACTTACCTCCTCAAGGAAAACCTTCAAAGCTGGAGGCAGGAGGTCATTCAGGGTGCCTGCAGAAAATTTCCCCCCATTCAGCTACCTCCACCCACGTACCACAAAGCTTTCACGAGGGTGCAGTGAGTACAAAGGGCACTGGGCAGTGCCTGGGCGGGCAGGCAGAAGGAACAGCATGGAGAAGGCATCAGGCCGGAAAAGCAAGTCATGTTTGGTGGGTGATGCAGTCCTGAGGACATCTGAAGAGAATCTCCTGAGAGAGTCCTTGAAGATCATGGTAGTAATGGGTGGATCTTTCTAGACTAGATCTTCCACTTGATGTAAGTCTTCACAGTTAATTGGTTTCTCTGCTTTATATGATGAGTCTCATTTTTTACCACATGCATATATTGTGGTTCTGTGGTAGCTTAGACAAACGACATTGCTATTAAGACAGATTTGAACACAGAAGAAAGTGATAACAACTGGACTAACTGCAAACTTCTGAGCTTGCCTCCCCTGCAGAGGTACCTACACATCCCCTAAGGACCTTCAGGTTCTGTTCCTGGTACTTGCAGGTAGAAGAATATACTCAAATACCATGGTGTTGAAAGACCAGAGTGGGCCATGGTGGGCCTAAAGCAGAACCTCCAACAAGCCAAGCACCAGAGCTCATCCCCTCAACTTCTTTTTGACATCCAGTCCTGTCTCATTCTGGCTGAAGGTTACTAGTGGATTACAGTAGACTTGGTAGTTACACTGCTGGCAGGATCCAGGGGTGGGAGACTGAACACATATGAAAACTTGGATATTTGGGTTACTGTAGGATCTGGTGACTTCTCCATTATTTACAGGCTCCAAGACAATGTCCAATTTCTTCCTGAAAGTGATTGTCCTCTTTGGTGGTTATCAGCTTGTGTCCTCTGTGGATCTTCTAAGAACTGCTTCTAAGATGATTAAGAAAAGCATATTTTTGTATGCTATATATTTTAAGTTTTCTGCAGAGCTCTGTGCATCTGATGGAATGTTTTAGGGACTCATAACCTGAAAAAGGTTGAAAATGAGCATTGCTTTAAAGTAAAGCTACTTTAACTGCAAGCCATCTGCCTCTTCATGGGAATTATTTGGTGAAAGTGTCAAAAGCCTGCATTGCACAGATGACTGGAGATACTTTTTTCTCTCTTTGTGAAATACTTAGTTTCTGTTACTGAAAAGAATACCAGGACCCATTTAATATATGCAGCTGGGCCTGATCATAAACTTGACACATCTTGCTTCTCTTGTCACAATAGTATTGGATAAACTTCCACAGGTGTGTTTAACATGAGTGACATTTATATTTTTATTTTTGTTTGTTTGGTTTTTGGTTTTTAACAAGGAAAGTGTGCATGTTGGAGTGACTTGTTTTGGTAGGACTTTTTTCAGTAAACATATATGGTGCTTCTCATTTAGTCAAAAACAAAGAATGAGGTACTACCCAGCATACAGAAGGCATTTGGTTCTTTGGGAGAGCTCTTAATTTCTGGCAGATTCCTCCATGGGTTTCCATTATGGATACTGCTTCCACAGATGTAAGCTCTCACCTGATAATGAGCCCTCACTGTGTTGGAGGAATTTGATGCTGGACTAGAGGAGAGGCACAGTGTGGGACCAGGCTTTGGGCAACCATAAAGAAAAGGATCAAGACTCTGTGCTTGATTTGAAATTCTACGGGAAAGTGACATGACAGGACTCCACGTCTTGCCTCTCGGCTGAGGCTGTTACACATGGAAAAGCTTTTTCTATTTCCTTCAGTCTGAATCAGGGCTCACAAAATCTCACTGTGCCGTTACCTGCATGGTGCACACACGTATGCATGCACACATGGGTAGAACTCAGGGTAGTGTATGGTCTGCCTACAATGCAGGGACTCTAAGATCTCTGAGGGGTTGATTAGATGAGTTACAAAGAGCTGCCTTATCAAAAAATCACATTTGCCCAAATCCATCATCTGACTGAAAAGCTTTGTTCACTGTTCTGCTCTTAAACAGCAAGATATGTGTGGAATTTGGATCCACAAAATAATTCAGAATATTCTAGATGCTGCAGATGCTAGCTGTTTGCAGTTCTCAACACTTCTCTGCAGCCTGAAAGCCAAAATCTGCCCTGTACACTGACACAGTTACACTCACTTACGTGAAGTGACATGGCTGTAACTAATTGGGCTAAGCACACAAACTTTCACTGCACACAGCCAAAGACAAACTCTGGCTCCAAATGCTTTGCCCTGAGTACATTTCCATGGTACCTAGCTTCATTTTAGCCAGAACAATACATTTTTGTCTACAGAGACTAAAAATAGTTCATGAACTAATTAAAAAAAAGCAAGCTGTGACAGAAAACAATAAGGACAACGAAATGGGAAAGCACTTTTACATAGCCAGCAGCTTCCATGGCACCATTGCTAGCTATGAAGAGGGTTATTAAGCCCAGAATTATATAAACAGTTTCCTCTGCCAGCCAGTGTACACCAGAATCATCATTTATTTTCAAATTATTCAAGTCAGCAAAATCCACCTTTTCATCAGAGCAGTGGAAAGACTGTCAGAGGTTTTTAAAAATGGGATTATGATCAGAAAAATTACTCTCTTTCTCAACAGTTCAGTGCCCTGATTTCATAAACTCATTGTTACTCCTGCTTTCTTCATTGACAAAAAAAGTGTGTTTATTCCTGCTAGCACAGCACACTCACCAGCTGCAGGAGGGGGAGTTGCATTCTTCTCTGCAAAATGCACCATCGTCAAAATCATATACTAACTCCAAGATGCTGAATCTTTGCTACTGGACACGATAACTGAGAAAGAAATAAACAGATTGAGTTTTGGGCTATGCTAATACTAGTTATAGTTTAAAACAGCAGGGCAAATCTGATGTGGAGTTAATGAGAAATAAACAGTCTTAGGCACTTTTTGCATGAATTTAAATAACAGATTTGAGGATAAACTATTAATCTCTTCGGCTTTATATCCTGATGGAAAAGGGGCTGACTGGACCTAAATCAGGGGTATTGTTTGCTCTAGATCTGGCAAAATAGAATCATAGAATCACAGAATGGTTTGGGTTGGAAGGGACCTTAAAGATCATCCAGTTCCAACCCCCCTACCGTGGGCAGAGACATCACCCACTAAATCAGGTTGTTCAAAGCCCCATCCAACCTGGCCTTGAACACCTCTAGGGAGGGGGCAGCCACAACTTCTCTGGGATACCTGTTCCAGTGTCTCACCACCCTCAGAGAAAAGAATTTCTTCCTAATATTCAATCTAAATCTATCCTCTTTCAGCTTGAAATCTTTCCCCCTCATCCCATCACTCCATGCCCTTGTGAAAAGTCCCTCTCCAGCTTTCCTGTAGGTCCCCTCAGCTACTGGAAGGCTGCTCTAAGGTCTCCCTGGAACCTTCTCTTCTCCAGGTTGAACAACACAAACTCTCAGCTTGTCTTCATAGGAGAGGTGCTCCAGCCCTCTGATTATTTTTGTGGCCCTCCTCTGGACTCTCTCCAAAGCTCCATGCTCCAATAATGTGGATGGTCTGAGGCTGTGCACAGAGAGGCTGGTGTCTGCAGCCTGTAGATGAGATAGAGAGACCTGGATCTCAGGGAGGCCTCAGGCACACCAGGAGGCTCAAGTTCAGTAAATCCTTCAAGACTACATAACTTGGAACAAATGAACAGTCCTACAGTGGAGTTATTATGTGCTTTGGGTTATGGAAGTGCTTAAGCGTTTTGCTGGATGTGGGCCCTAATCTCTCAGTATCGTTTCCTTCTATCTTTAAAATGGTAATGATTCCTCCATCAGGAAGGGAAGTAATTGATTTACTCGTGATTACAGAAAAGAGGGGGTCTGTACCAAAGAAACCCAACCCTAAAGCAGGAGAAACAGAGAAGTGTGTGGAATAATGTCCCAAGATGCTTATAAAACAAGAGGTAATTCTGTTATGGAAAGTGCTTATGTTAAGCTGTCACCTTCTCTTACTCTGCCTGATCACGTGCATTTAAAAAGTACAATGACCTGGCAAACTCTGCAGGAAGATAGGTAATAACAAAAGTCAAGTGGATTCTGTTCCTTACACATCATGAATAGATGCCTTCACATCTGAGCAAAGCCTCTGAACGCATGAGTGTCCTGTTTGGCCTGAAGAACCAGGACAGGTTGTCTGAATAACAGGCTGACTTTCCAGGACCAGGAGTTAGAAAACTCATCATTTCATGCATCACTGATTATACTGTGATTGCTCTTCATCAAACACAGCTAGGTGCTCAGCATGTTCCCTTGTGAGTGATCCCTGGGGAATATTGTTCTCAACATCATTAAGACAAATGAAAGTGGAATGACACCATGATGATATTTCTAGATTATAATTGCATTTAGCATTAAAACAGAATAAGAACTAACATGAAAAAATTACTTATGATTGTGATACTATTATTCCATAAACCATAGGCTGTTTATTCAGTCAAAAGATGTAATTGTAGCCTGGCAGAGTAAGGGGAACATTCTACCATGTGCAGTGGCTGTGCCAGTCTCATCATTAATCGCTGCTGGTGGAGACAGTCCTGCTGCTCTCTGCTCGCCCTGCTCTGGGCTACCTCCCCTTCTTTGTGATGGCTCAGGAGCTTCATTTTGGTTCATCTCCCTGAACCTGTAAAAAGAGAAACTCGGAGAAAAAAACAGGAAAAGGATGTTTTCCAGCCCTGATCTGCTTAGGTCGGGTGTACAGATTTGCCTGACTTTTTCTGCATGAAGGACAGCAGCTCTATGTTCATCTCAGTACTTGGACACTTCTTTATTAACTCACAGGGAGGGTCAAGGCCTTTAAAAATCAGCTAAAAATATCCTGATAGATAGCTCTGCTATATTCCCACTATCCTCTAGAATTCAAGCAATTTCATGCATCATTACCAATCCCAACTAAAATCAATGGTTGTAACTGAGACACAGAAAGCCAATGTGTCTCCCATGGCAGGGTTGCACCCGGCAGGACTGTCAGGCCAAGGCAAGTGGAAAGGGAATGCTATTTACACAGCAAATGACTTCTCTCAAATATAGTCAGATACTCTGCATGCTCTCTTATCATCATGAGTGATTCAGTGTAGAACAGATCAAGCTAGTCATTGAAACAGCATTGTGCTTTCTGTATAACAACATGGGCTGTGAAATTATAGAAACCTTCTTTTATGCATCACCTACTGTGTTTTTACACAGGCTGACTGTTAGTGAAGACAAATTACCCCTCACTTTTCTTACATACAAAATGTTGCTGCTCCTTTGAGCTGTCAGCTACGCTAGCAAACACCCTGGTTTTGTTATTCGCCTTAGTAGGGATTATTTCTTATCAGGAGAAAGTATACTTTTTCACAACAAGGGCCTCTTATGACAAACTCAAGTTGTAGCTGACTATGGTGCTCCCAGGAAGCGTGATCCTACGTAGCAGGATGCAGACAGTCTGTAGCCTTTGTAGTCACATCAGTCACCATGCTGCCTCAATACAAAATGTAAGCAGGTTGCTTTTGGAAGGGTATTTCTGTAAAATAAATAGAGCTGTGTGCAAACACAGGTCTAAAAGAAAAAGAAATGCCCTGTAGGATCTTTGAAGTCTTCTCTTTTTGTTGCCATTGGATTAACCTCCTTGAAGCTAAAAAACCCTGAGCTCTATTTGTGAAGGTTAGGACCTTCCAGAGAGTTTGCTCGCAAGAAGATGTGGGCATGTGGAATGCCGCAGGCTGACAGATAATGTATTTAAAAAAGACTTTGAAGTTGAGTTGAATGGTCCTTGTATCAGGTTCTTAAAATCACTGCGGCTGTAAGTTAAACTTGAAAAATAAAAGAGAGGTATTTTGCTATCAAACATGTATTCTGTTCCCATGCTGTGGCTTTTCCCAGTTGTAGGTCTTCTGCCTATTATTATGGGTAGATGTGCACTGTTGGAATGGCCAGAGAGTAAGAGTTTGGCTCTGCTTTGTGTGCTTTAAAGAGAACAAAAATAGCCATGGTAAATAATAGAGTTGGTAAGCATGGTAAGTAATAGAGACTAGTTCTCTTTTTAATTTACTGTGGGAGCTCATTTGGCTCAGTTTTGTCTTTGTAGTATTAAAAACCAAGAAGCACTCCATGTAAGGCAACAGAGACACTTTGGTTGGAAATAAGAAAACAATGGAATGAGACTCATTGGAACCACTTACATGTCAGAGAAATTAGTTGAAAAACATGTTTCACAGTCTTAGTTTCTTGTCCCCTCTTAAAAAAATAATACTGCAGTTTGGGAATAAGAGTTTTGAGTACCCAAAGCTAAGATAGGGTAGAAATAGCATAAAAGTACAAAAATGGCTGGCTGGCAACTTGAGCTAGACCGTGGTTTTCAAACTCTCAGAGATAGCAGCAACACCTGCTTTTGACAGGATTACAAAACAGTCCTGAGATTTCTTCTCACCTCTGGGATTAAGGGATTTTTGATGTACTGTAGGTGAACCTGCTCCAGCAGGGGGGTTGGACTAGATGATCCTTCGAGGTCCCTTCCAACCTTAGAATTCTGTGATTCTGTGTGATTCTGTGATTTTGGCACTGAGGGCACCTGTGGAATGGATGACTGATGACCTCTGCTCCATGCAATGCTCCTCCTTAGCTTACAAGGAAGATGGAGCATGGGCTCTGCCCATTCCCTAAGCTTACCTACACATGCCTTTTATATCAGCCTTGCCCAAAACATCTTTTCCTTGTAAGGTTATCCGCGTGACAAAAAGATAAACAATAGCAGGACATGAGCAGCACCTACTTTCTGCGGACCATCTCATGTCAAACTAGAAAGAAATCGCTGCCTATTTTGCTGGAATTGCCTGTGAGGGTTTCAGTGCTGCTTCACTGCCTGAGAACACACCGTTGTGTCTCTTTGTCCTTCCTGTCCACAAATTATCTAATGCTACTCCTAATAGTGAGTAATTACACTAAAAGGGAAAAAACCCCACAAAGTACTTGCTGGAACAAACTAGGTGAGCTTGTTCTCTTCTTTAATTAAGATTCTTTTTTTCTGGTTGCTCTGAAGAATCTGCTTCACTGCATCTTGTAGAAATGTTAACATTTTTCATTTGTATTCCATTTTCTATTACTAGACCATTGCGAACATAGTTTCTTGTTTTTCTGTAAACATATCCACCAAGAGAGAGCCACTCTTTAATCTGTTCCAAACTCGTCCAAGTTTTACTGACTTATCCCTTTACCATAAGTCATCTGCGCATGATTTATCTATGTATAAAGTTAGTTTCTACATTGATTTGACAATATTTTGCCTTTCAGGTGAACCACAGGAATCCAACAAAGGAAAGGAAAACATAAAGAGGCATTCCTGGTCTCACACTGCCTTTTACCAAGGCAGGCTGCAATTCTTGTTCTTGACTCACCCACCGCAGGAGCTCCCTCAACATTTGCTGTTCACGGGTTCAAGTTTTAGGCTGGCAATGTGCCAGCGAGTTCATTAGTGGTACACTGGATAACAGCACAGACCCAATCCTCCAGGATTTAAACACCGTTTTAACAGCAACGTTGTGATGGCTAGAAGAAATTGAACTCTGGCTGGCCTGAGCTATCTCAGGGGGTCCAAGTACCCACATGTAGCAGATAATTGACTGTTACCTCCCATCTGTAGGCAGCTTTGGGAGACCAGATGTCTTCTGCCTTAGTAGCTAACTATCTACAAATTGAAGTGTGCAAAGCTAACATATTTTTGCAGTCACCTCACTACTTACTTTTGGGATTTGATTTTTGGCTAAAATGATCAGATTCCATTAATCCTGAAAATCCCTTAAGAGTGGAGATAACCACTGAAAACCAAAATCTAAACCTTTGTGTTTTAGGAAGTTACTTGAAGATCCATCCTGCTTTCCTGGTGCACCTGCAAGTACAGCTTCTTTTGTTTGTTCTGGAAAGAGAGATATAAAAAAAGAAAACGAAAAACATAACACAAGCAAACGCCCCTGGCTGTGTGGGATGTGCCCCAAAATGAGAAAGCGCCTGCACCAATAAAGCATGTCCGGTTGCCTCAGGCTGTCCCCACCCGCTGGGCTGCGTGGAGGTGGATGGGGACACTCTAAAACAGCTGTGTAGGTCACTGCTATGTGAGTCACTCCTGGTCAGGGTACGGCTGTGAAGTTCACGGCTGTGCAGGTCACTGTTGTGCAGGGCACCGCTGGGTGGGACATTGCCATATAGATCAGTCCTGTGAGGGCCACTGTTATGCAGGACATGGTTGTGTGCCACTGCTGAGCATTATTCTGTGGTTCGTCACTGCATGGGACTCTTCTGTGAGGGACACCATTGTGTGGGAGGGACATCACTATGTGGGACATTGCTGTGGGGGTCACTGGAGTGTGGGACACTGCTGTGTGGGACATTGCTGTGAGGGGCATCACCATGGGAGACACTGCTGTGGGGGTCATAGGTCACCACTGGGACACTACTGTGTAGGCTATGGCTCTGTGGGACATGCCTGCATCGGTCACTGCAGTGAGGGACATCACTGCTTGGGACATGGTTGCGTGGGACATAGCAGTGAAGAACATTCCTGTACAGGGCATCACTGTGAGGGTCATGGCTGGACAGGATATCCCTGTGCAGGACATTACTGTGTGGGACATCACTGTGTGGGATGTAGCTGTATCAGTCACTGATGTGAGGGACATCTCTGTACAGGACATTGCTGTGACGGTCATGGCCACGTAAGACATTAGTGTGGAGGACATCAGTGTGTTGGACATGGCCGTGTAGGTCACTGCTGTGCAGGACATCCCTGTACAGCACACCACTGTGTGCAACACCACTGATTAGGTCACTACCATGCAGAACCTGTGGGGAACATGACTGTGTGGGACACCACCTTGCAGGACACCCTCGGGGCATGAACCCATCCCCCAACTCCTGCTCCCCCCTGCCTCCCAAAGCTTTGATGTGGCAGGTTTCATAGAATCACAGAATGGTTTGGGCTGGAAGTGACCTTAAAGATCATGCAGTTCCAACCCCCCTGCCATGGGCAGGGAGACCTCCCACCAGACCAGGTTGCTCAAAGCCCCATCCAACCTGGTCTTGAGCACTGCCAGGGAGGAACAACCCCAGCTTCTCTGGGCAACCTGTGCCAGTGTCTCACCACCCTCACAGGAAAGAACTTCTTCCAAATACCGAATCTAAATCTACCCTCTTCCAGTTTGAAACCATTCCATCTTGTCCTATTGTTTCATGTCCTTGTAAATAGTCCCTCTCCAGCTTTCCTGTAGTACCCTTCAGGTACTGGAAGGCTGCTGTGAGGTCTCCCCAGATCTTTCTCTTCTCCAGGATGAATAACCCCAGCTCTCTCAGCCTGTACTCACAGCAGA
>VZRW01001505.1:83758-105414 GCA_013398125.1 Aegotheles bennettii
GGATCGCTCCGTCGGGGCGGCACGGTGATGGGCGGCGCGGCGCTGTCGGGAGCGCTGTGGCTGGGGCTGCTGTGGGCCGGGAGCGGGGCCGGGGGAAGCTGCTCGGGGAAGTGCTGCTCGGGCCGGGACGCCGCCTGTGTCGGCGAAGGATGGCGGGAGGGAGGGGGCTACGGGACCTGCTACTGCGACGGAGGATGCCGGCGCGCCGGGGACTGCTGCCACGACCACAGCCAGGCGTGCCCGGGTAGGTGCGTCCTTACCTGGCCCGGCCTGGCCCGACCTGGCCCGGCCCGGCCCCCCGGTCCTGGGTGGATCGGGCTAATCCGCATCGCGGGGCGAGCCCACCGAGCGGGGCGTGGTGAGGGGCAGGCTGGGCACCGCGGTCCCGCCGCGCACCCCGGCCCGCTCTCCAGGTACTGCTCTGCGGGTACCCTGCTCTCCCGGTACCCCGCTCTCTGGATACAGCTCTCCGGGTGCCCTGCTCTCCGGGTGCAGCCCGCTGGTTGCCGCGCTCCGTGTGCTGGCCGTTTCCCTGGGGTTCGGAGCTGGGGCGTGCAGGAGGGGTCTCAGCTGTGAGTGGGCTCTGCGAGGCAAATTGCTCCCCGGTGTCACCAGCCTCGGGGCAGCGCATGAGCAGGGGCCAGGCTGGGGCTGTGCGAGGGTGGCAGCAGGCCCAGGAGCAGGAAGAGAGGCTTTTCCCACACTAGATGTTTGCTAGGTTTCTGGCTCAGCTGTACTACACAGTGTCAGGGCTTTGCCTCTCTGAAGCTGTTTTCCCTCTAAAATGTGGTGTTACTTCCCTTTACCTCAGGCTCATCCCAAATACACGTCGATTACCGTGGGGCTGTAGGATTACAGAGACAACAGGGAGATTTATTTAACACAGTCTGTGTCCCTGAGCTGGTTCCTCATGTCTTGACAAACAAATATCAATAATTGGCGGAATCCCCGGGATGAGGTTTTGTCCTCATTTCTAGGGGCAGGAATCAGCAAGGACCCACCGTGGAGGCAAGGACCTCAAAATCAGTGTCGGGCAATGAGTGAGAGGGTCCTCTGCCAGGCAACGGGGAGAGGCCTGGCTCCAGGGGAGCAGTGACAAGGAGGGGAAAGTGGCCTGGTTCTACCAAACTGGACCCAGCAGTCTTGTATGTATTTACACCCCCTTTCTGCAGTATTTCTACCACTTGCGATCTTCGCAGTTTGTCCTCCCTCCCTCCCTCTGCGATGCAGGACACTGCCCTCCCTTTACAGGTGCAGCACCGGGACTCAGCCAGCCTCGTCCCAGCTGGCTGGACGCAGCCCAGCCTGCAGCCAAAAAGTCATAAGTCTCTGCTACACAGTCCTGCTAATCAGGGCGTGCTTAGCAGGCTCAGTGCTGTGCTGACATAGCCACATCGCTCTGGGACCCAAGTTGGTTTGCGCCTGCCTGGTTTAGGAAGGGGCAGTATGACACTCTGACTGTGTAGACCTGTCCCAGGTGCCGTAAAAGCTGCACAGAAAGACTCAGCAGAACAGACCTCTGACCCCAGGTCTCCAGAGGAAACATGGTCAGTTCTCTGACTGCTAAATAATCTCTCTGGAATAACAGAAGGGGAAAACAAACATGTGCCACAAGGCATCTTTAAGATTAGTGGTTTTTAATATATTGATCTTTCATTCGGCAAAATCAGTAGGAGGAGAACTGACAAGATACTTGCTTGTTATATAGTCACAGCATCTTTTCAATAAATCAGGTATTTTTAATGTTCAAGTATAACAGGAGAGAGCTGGTAAAGGTGCATAGTGTTAGCATTAAAACGGAGCCGTAATCTGAGAAAAATTTCTATGTTCTTCAAAAAGAAGCTCAAACTTGTGCTTTAAAAGTTCTGGTTTAGACTCTTCTTACTATGACTTCTGGCACCTGATGATGCCTTGTTGTTACTGAGATGGTTTCTTTTGTTTGAAGCTCAGTGGTGGTTGCCTCAAAGGGTGTGATGCCTTTGTGCTGCCCTTCTTGTGCCCTGCCTGGACAGTGATCCAGGTGGGAAGATGGAGTCTCAGTGAAGTCTTTGTCTCTCTCTCCTCTCTCTCCTGCACCAGAGCTGGAATTTGACAGTCCCTGGTGGCCCAGTTCAGGGAGCTAATCCCTATTTATGTTTTCTATATTGCCTGTTTCTGGCTGGTCTGACTCCCTGCACTGCCTCGCTGCTAGTGCAAGCAGAGGAAGCAGGATGTTTTGCACGGGTGTAGCATGGGAGGACAGGACTTTGGCAGCCTGGAGAGGTGTTCCTGTAACTCATACATCCAAAAACTACAAAACTGATCACAGTAAGTCATTCTTTTGAAGGTAAATGATCACGTAGACTTTCTATTGCAAGCAGCCAGTAACTTATGTTTTGCATAAACAGAAATTCTAAATAGTTCCAGTGGGAATTTCTATCAACTTAGACTAAGTATGACCGGAAATTTTAAAGCTGATTTTCTTCCTGTTGGATGTTGAGGTCTCACCATTGAGTGTTTCTAAGTTCTGTCCATGTGTTTAAAGGTACCATGGGTGTTTATTGGCATAATTCACTCTGCGATACTGTTTTGAATGTAGAGTTCAAAAATCTAAAACAGAAATGTGAAGGAAGGTGACCAATGGCTCTTGTGCTACAGCTTATTTGTTAGCCTGTTCGCCACTCATGATTTGAGCACTGGCTGAAATGACATTTCATCCTACTGCAAATATTTAACAGGATGAAGTATTTGGGGAAAGTGTAAAGTACCTCAAGTATATGTAAGCATGAAATGTGTTAGGAATAATACAAAAACAATACCCCAAAATAATAGAAACCACTGAAAGCGTCCTAAAGCTGCCAGTGCCATGGTTAAATTCTGTCATGTCTAAAAATCGTATTAGGTCTGGTACTTTATAAATAAATGGCTCAGCAGAAGCCTGTGGGCTCCTGAATTTAGGTTCAAGGGATTTTAAATACATTTCCTTAGAGATCTTTTAAAGTAAATTTATTTATAGTTCTAACAATTAAGAAAGAGTATTTTTGTACGTAGAGAGCATTTTAAAAACTACTGTACAATCAGAAAGCCTGAAAAAGGAGTGACCTCATCATTTGAATGGAAGTGGTTACTCAGAGAAAATCCACAGATCTTTATGCATTACAACATAGGTTATGCAGTAATTCAGTGAAGATACTGTAATCCTCTTTTTTCCAGGGATAGGAAAAAAACTAAATGGAGTATGACTCAGAAAAAAATTTTATGATTCACAGTGCTGTAATGGAAAAAAAAAAAGAAGTTCTAAGCACTCAAGCTGTATTTCACAGAATGGGAGCAATGTAATTTTTTGAACTTTCAAGTGTCTCATTAGCTTCCATAGTTTGGTAGGCACCTGAGCACAAATCCTGTCCTTCAGGTTCCTTTGACTTGCATCCTTCTCATTGTTTCAATGAATCATCAGCTACTGTCATTGTGTTAAGTAAGATGGACCAATAACAACATAGACAAAGACCATAAAAGATGTAGCTACAGGTCCCTGATACTTCTTTTTGTATTTCAAGAGATGGCAGCATTCCTTTTATGTCAGCTCTGGGACCCATTCTCTGTCATGCTGGAGAATTTGACATCTTTCCAATGAGGCACGGAACTGATGTACTGTCCCTTAATAGTTGCTGGGTACTGACTGCAAGAGCGATGTTGTTATCCCACTGGCTAAATTCCATTTTAGCAACCCAATATTCTTATTATTCCACATGACTAAGGCAATTCATACTTCTGGTTCTAAATCTTGATGACCATAAAATTGTGATGTATTTCTGCAGATGACAAATATTTAACTGTTGGTTTGGTTTAGTTCCAGTAGGAAGAAAATGACAAGAGAATGCTAATGGTTAAGCAGGATGGACAACTAGTGGCCCAGTGCCCAGGGCTGCTCTGTGGGTCTGTTTCAGTGGAGTTCCTTAGGGCGCGTGGTGCAGTATCCTCGGCCACCTGTACGCCTGGTGCTGTCAGCCCACTCGAAAGTGGGCAGGTTTGGTCAGAACAGGTGCACAGTGAGAGGAAAGGAGGAGAATTGTAATAGTGTGGTAAGGACATCTGCCAGGTAGCCTTTGTCAGGAGGTTTTTTTTAGGACCTTATTAATGTGTATAAATACATAAAGGGTGGGTGTCAAGAGGATGGAGCCAGGCTCTTTCTGGTGGTGCCAACCAATAGAACAAGAAGCAATGAGCAGAAACTGATGCACAGGAAGTTCCACCTGAACACGAGGAAGAACTTCTTTACTGTGCGAGTTCCCACACACTGGAACAGGTTGCCCAGAGAGGCTGTGGAGTCTCCCTCACTGGAGATATTCAAGAAACGTCTGGATTTCATCCCATGTGCTCTAGGATGATCCTGCTAGGCAGGGAGGTTGGACCAGATGACCTACTGCAGTCCCTTCCAACCTTACCCATTCTGTGATTCTATTTTATCTGCTTTATTGTGTCTGTAGTGCTCCAAGAAATTAGAGATGTAGTGATAGAGCAAACCCAGTAATTTCTGTGTCTTATGAAGAGGGTCACAAACACTAAAGAGGTTGTCACATTTTACTCTTTCTTCCCAAATATCTTGTACTGGCAGAATCCCAGAAGGCAAAACGTGATTTCCAGAAAGACTACTTTGGTCCCATCGCTTTCCTGCAACACTGGTACAAGTACATAACTAGTGGTTAAGCTATAAAGCTTCCTGGGGATTTAAATTGTAATCAGGAAATAGAGGGGAAAAAAACAATTGAAAACGTGTGATATGTTCCATTACAAACTAATGGGAAACAGCATACAATGGAAAGGGAAAAGCTTAATTTAGCTAGATTATGAAAGGTATGACCAAAACTAATTCAGAACCAATCTAAGGTAGTCCAGCCATTGATTAAAACATATATTTTGTACATTTGCTATGTTGAAGACCTGCCTTTAACAGAGTGGGAAAGCAAATTAAAATATGATTCACAGTACAAGGAAAATAATTTCAAGCCTATTTATGTGCAATGTTAACAATCTTTGAAGAATTGAGGAATTTCTGTATCAATAAGAAACTCTAATGTTAACATAGGCACCTTAAGGTTTTTATAAGACACCATGTGCTAGGATTTCAATTTCATGACATTAATTACAACTTTATTGAAAAAGCAAGCCCATCAGAGGACAAAGACCAGCTCATGATATTAGGGAAAGCATCACAGACTTGTACACAGTGCTGCAGTGCTTTGGCTGCATGTCTCGTTTCATGGTTAAGGAAAGCTGCAGACCCAGCCGTTCCCTGCTTGCCCAGCAGCAGACCATGCATGCACAGGAGAGCTGATCCTGTCGCTGGTGTCCAGGCAGAGGACATTCCCTCTGGACACACACACTGACAAGAAGGGAAGCAGCCCAGAGGAATGTGACTGCCCAACCTGGAGCATCTGTCAGGTGGCCTCCAGGAAAAGAGGCTATTGGGAATGGACCACTGGTCAAATTGAATGTCCTCGTAGGCCACAGATTGAGGACTACTCATGCAGGGAAATGACTGCTTATCCTCAGAGGATTATTCCTCTTGGTGGATGCCCATGTGTAAGCCATTTTTCTTACCTGTTCTTTCATTGTTCTGCCTGCTGAGGCTGTGTAGACCTCAAGTTCTTTGTAGAAGGGTCGTGTTCATTGCATTGGGAAGCACCCAGAGATCATCCTCATCCAGCCCCTCAGGGGTCAGCACTCAGTAGTTTTGAAGAGCTGTAGTATTCATTTGGACTGCTAAAAGTGAAATTGTTAGGCCACACAGTTTTCAAAATCTGGGGTTTGGTGTTCCTGGAGATGAGGCTGAGGAAAGTTCCATTTCATGGAAACATGTGAAACAGTTGTGTGTTTTTTCCTGTTGTGTACTTTGTTAATGAACAAATAAAGTGAAGACGTGTGTTAGGTAGCTTTTTACTCAGGAATAATGTGTCCATCACCTGTTTCTGTATTCTGGGAATCAAGCTGCAAAACTTTCTCTTCTAGAGTAGTTTACTTGTATCCACGTGGAAGGTATCTGTCCATGCTTACATTAGCAAGGTTGAGACAGAGCTACTGCTTTGCCAGAATATAAATGAGAAATGCAAGAGAAGGGAGGATTATAGACTGGAAAAATGCTTATCATGCTCAATATGAGAACTACAAGAAACACGCTATCATTATTAGATGCACTGCAGAGAAGGAAAGGAAATGGCTAGTGGATAACAGATATGATAGATCTGAGCATTTCTGAGTTTCAAGACAATACTGAAACTAAGAGATGCTTAGTCTATCATTTAAATCTCTCCCGGAAAGGTTACAAAAAGTGACAAACATGAAATAAGGGCTCACTCTCTACATAATATGATGATTCAGGTTTTTTGTAAAGAACCTGCGTGTTATTTAATCAAGACAGTGTCAGAGGTCATAAACTAGTTTAAAGGTTTCAACAGTTGCCAGAAAAATACCACAGAATACAAAACAAAGCATCTTTCTTTCTTTCTTTCTTTTTCTTTCTTTCTTTCTTTCTTTCTTTCTTCTTCTGAGACCTTCAGTGAGCTCACCTAATATATGCAAATTTAACAGATGGAGAGAGTTCTTTGTACCTCTGCCTATTAGGCTGGTCTAGGAGAGCCCAAAGGTACAAGCATATTGTACCTGTGCTATTGATGCTCTGCCTGAAGCAAAAGCAGTTTCCTATGATTCAGAGTTCACTTTCAAAATAATGGCAATTTCCCCATGATGTTTTGGTGAAGTTCAGAGGAAGTTTGTGATCCTTGAGAACTAAAATTCAAATATCCAGTGGACTGTTCTATAGTTTGGAATAGGAAAAAGTGGGCCTTAAATCTACATTTTTACACATTTTATTTAGTACATCTAAATGTCTGCGTTGTTGTAAAGTTCTATCCATACAGACACAGAAACACAACTGTACACACATCCTGACAAACCAAAATTGTCACTAAAAATTGTCTTTTCAGCAAGGAACGTGGAGCAGGATGCTCTGTGTTAAAACAGGGTGACAAAGCTGTGGCAGTGGAACTTATTTCAGTGTTGAGGAAGAGGGGTTAAAAATCAGTCTGAGGGGAATCAAGAGGGCTGAAAGGCTTCCTGAAATCTGCTCCTTTATGCTGCAGCCTTTGAAGAAAATCTGGTGGTGTAGGGACTGCAAGGTAGGTCAGACCACTCACTGGTCTAGATAATCCATGAGCTGGTCTCCTTCAGGGCTAATGCCTATGCTTCAGAAGAGGGTACAGAAGAACACCATAGCTGTAGTGAAAGGTTTCCATGAGGAGCTCTTTCTTTCCGGACAAGGGATGGAATAGGGAGTCAAGCACTGCAGGCAGGTTTGAATGTTAAATTTGAAGATGCAAACTCTTAGTAAAAGCATTAAAAACCCCATAAATAGAAGTATTAAGAAACAAAAAACCCCAGACAGTCTTATTACTCAAGCTACTGAGAGCAATTAGGATGAAACAGAAGTCTTGACTACTAGTAATGTTTTAATACTGCTCTGCAGCTCTTCCGTGTGTTGTGGGGGAGTGGAGTCATTGGAGTGGCTGTGCAGAACAATGTCAACCCAATCTGCGGGTACGGAGGCGCTATGTACAACAGGAACCTAAAAATGGTGGGGAACCTTGTCCTGCTCTAGAGGAGAAGGCTGGCTGCCTGGAATACCTGACTTACCAGGGAGAGGACTGCGGCCATGAACATGGTATTCTTTCATTGCCTTATCTATACATTGTGCCCATCAGGGCCTTCATAAATTTTATTGATGTCAATGAACAGAAAAAAGCATCTATCTGCAGCTAGCTGCTGGTTAAAAATACAATTTAAATCCTTACTTTCTACTGTTATATTGCTGTTTATTCTATTCTTACATGTTTTTCCTGCTCAGGCTTTTCTTAATTTCTATTAACTAAACAGCTAAACTGCCTGCATGCCTTGTTTCTTGATTTAAGCTCCTCAGCAAGTATCAAATTATCTCTGTATAAAGTCAGAATACAAATTCAGTATAAAACAGGAGAGAGCTCCTTGTAGGATTTCCGCACATCCGACTTCCTCCCTGATTAGATGTCATGACTTTCTAGATATATTTCTTCTGAATAAGGAGAGAGCTTAGCTGTAGGGAATGGGGTTGAGGTCTGATGTTACCAACATTTTGTCACTTTTTCAATAAAGTCAGTCAGTGTCAGCATCCACAAGCTCCTGATTCATTCACCCACTGTTACAGTAATTGAAATATGACTCAACTGTGTCTTGCTGCCTTACTGTAACAGTTTTCTTCCTCAGTCCCTGCTTTCATAACTACCTCTGAATACGGTAAAGAAAGAAAACGACGAGCAGCATCTTCTCTCTGGCCTTCAGACAAAGAAGAAGCTGGGTAAACCATTTATCATATGCATTTGGGTCATCTTGTTCAATAGAACATAGCTGGCTACAGAGGAAAATGAGAATAATTAAACAATAAGCTATAGCTTGTACTGTTTTTCTCTCCTGCAGTTCATTTGCATGTTCTAAATGTTATTACTACTTGCTAGTTGTCCAGAATTAGACATTGGGGTCATGGCAAATGTGAGGATAGCTGGTTTTGAAACCAAGCAGTAAATAATGCTAAACCAAAGCTGAATGTATCTGTAAGTTTGAGAAATTAGGTCTCTGAACAAACAAAATGGGCTGATTGTAGTCTCAAGAGACCTTTTTTAAAATCAGTTGACAGAAGCAGTAAAAAATGTGGTTACCAGTAGAGATGGTTGATGTTTGAATTGGGCTATTACTGGGTCTGTAATACTCAATGCTTTGCCCTATGCTGCTTCCCCAGAGTGATGAAGTCCATCAGTATTCTTAAAGCTTCTTTTCCATTTTCTTTTTTAGCAGCATAGGAAAAAAAAATATGTGTTACTGAGATCTGTTTTTCAACAGAATTTAAGAATACAGAACACAACCAGAAAGTGAGATTATACATAGAGCACTGGACTGGGGTGTGGTTTTAGGTTAGGGTCAGGAACAGACTTGTTAGCAATGATGATGTCTAACTTGCACTTCACAAATACCACCTGTATGATATGTAAGTACATTCAAAGTGTGTGCTTAGCTTGTGCTTCATCTATCATAACTAATGTAGTACTTTTCCTTCTGAGCAGATATTGTGTGGAATTTAAAACAGAATCACTGTCGCACCACTGTGCTTTGGAGAACCGGCCGTACGCTCGATGGATGCAGTACCTACGAGAAGGACATACCGTGTGTGTAGCTTGCCAGCCTCCAGCTATGAATGCTGACACGCATCGTTGTTCTGGAGATGGCCACAATGCAGATATGTAAGGAAAGCCATTCTTCTGCTGCCTCTTTTGTAGCAAGACCCAGTACAGAAGAGTTTTCAAGGTCGCATTAAAAGCTGCATTATTTTACCTAAAAAATGAAACAGCTCATATCACTTGTAGAGTTCAGAAGATTTACCCTGTTAGTTCTCACAGAAATTGCTTTTAAAACCTAGATACAATTGGGAAATAATTTAAATATAAGAGTTCAGTGTTTTGAATGCTTTATTTACTGTTGTGAAGGGATGATGGAACTTCTGCAATGCAACAGGTCTTTTTGCAGCTGTGGGCACTTAAAAATGGTATTTTCTGCCATAATCCAAATCACATTTCAGGTTTAACAGTGATGTATCGTACTCTCAAACCTATACACCTGGTTTCTAGAACAGTAATTTTAAAAGTAGACATTTACTATTTGGAACTATACATTTAATAATATGCATACGACTTAATACCTGTACAACCAGCTACTCAATCCACTACCCTGTATACTAGGGAATATAGTACCTGCTCCAGAAAGGATTTTAAGAGCCAGATGAGCTAATTAAAGTCTTACATTAAGCAAATCTAATCTGACATGTTGTACAACAGAACCTAGTAACATGAAACATAAGAGTTTTCAGTGTTTTAATTCCTCATTTGTTGTCACATTTCAGAGATAAAATCTTACACTGGGAAGCAATTGGCAACTCTCAGTGCCAGGGAACCTGGAAGAAGATTCGGCAGCTGGAGCACTGTTCATGTCCCCTTGTGCATAGCTTTATTTTTACATAAAAGTTTAAAAGACCTTTAAAACAGCAACAACAAAAAGATTAAGAAAATTAACACCAATGTCAAGAAACCTACATATTTCTGCTGCATTTTCTGGAGCCAAAACAAACTTTAAAGGAGTCAAAACTTTGGAAGAAGCCTTTTGGAAATCTCTCTTTGCCTTAATGCAAAACACTAAGTTTGATATTTGTATTAGAACACTAGAAGCATGTTTCCATGTTTCTCTTTTGCAATTAAAGAGCTAATGATTCTAATTGTAGTAGCTGCTTTTCCTAAAGTTCTTGTTCTTTACTGGCCACAGTCCTGTCTACAGGCACTGCTCCTACCAGCAGTAGGCCAGCCAAACATTCTCAAATCTGAGAATAGTTATTGTCATCATTAAATAGCAGAGGTGAATAAAGTTTGAGAACTAAAACGGAATTTCAGTTTAGATCCTTTGTTCTTTCCCAGTATCATCTAGAAAATTGCTTATACTACAAGTGGATAGGTATTCTTCCTCTACATTGCAGTTTTCATGTTCAGCCACCTTCATAAAGATGTATGACTAGTCAGCGTTGTTGAGGACTAAGTCTGGCTCATAACTTCATATCAGTAATACGCAGTGTGAACTTCATGGCAGACGAACCTAAACAAGACTTTGTGACTGAAGCTTTGGCTAACACTAAAAAAGTTACTTATTACTACTTAAAATTGCTCAGGTACAATGATTTAACACAGAAACCTGCAATATTAAGAGTACTGGCAAGACTGCTATGGAAGTAGCTCAGATCCTTGTTTTGTTACCCACTACTTACCTTGAATTATTGTTACAGCATTAAAGAGGCTGCCTACTGCACTTTCTCCCTTGTCAGATACCTGCTGTGGTACAGTTACAGCTCTCCTAGCATTCCTTGCTGAGGGACAAAGCCTGTATTTTATCAAGATCCTGAAATTCACAATGTTTGCTAAAAAGAAATTGTGCCTTAAGGTCGAGATTTACTGCTAAGACATGCAGTATCTCTGTGGAACCTGAAGACTACTGCTTGCTGCTGTTTCTAGCAGCTGCAAGAAGAAACCAGTGTCTAGTGGTAAGAATGAGGAAGCTGATCTGGCTGAGGTCCTGTCCACAATAAGAGTGTGAAACAAACCTTTGTAACTGTACTTTACCATTTTATCTTAATGGAAGGAGGCATCCAAAACAGAAAGTAGAGAGATTACCTTAATACTTCCTGAACAGAATATATCTCTTCCTTTGTAGATGAAAAGTATCTCAGAGAGGTTTATTTTATTATGACCAGTCTGGACAGATGCTTTTCCTTGTAGGGCTCTTGTAAAATAAAAACATTATCCAAGGACAAAGGTACAGAAAACATCTGAATCGAAGAGATTTCACTTTTAAAAGAATGCTGTCATATGTTAGGTCAAGTCACTAGATTCACAGCAGTATGACAGTGGAAATCATGGGGTTTCTGAGGTTCCACACTGTTGGGGATCCAGGCAAGGCGATGTGTCGGAGATCCAGGTGAAGCTAGGCGATGTAACCTCAATCTAGTGGCAAGCCGCCCCAGAGCGCTGGGTGCGCAGAGAGCGCAGAGCCGGCTGCCCTTCCAGCACTTGATGTTCTTGCTGGTGTTGTAGGTTTAGCAGTTATCGACGTCCACCACACAGAGCACATCCTGCTCTCTCCTCCGGTGCTCAGGCACTGAGGTACCCTAGTGCCTCTCAGCCCTGCCTTTTAAGGTCCTTAGTCTTGTTAAGTAGTTAACCTTTATTATTAAAAAACAACACCTGAGTGTAATGGTCAGTGGGGCTGCTTTATCAATCAACAATCAGTTAGCACTCTGATCAACCTCTACACACACAACCTGAATCAAGAGACAGAGTACTGCCATCATCCATGTTACAGTCTCTCATGAGCAGGAGATTTACATGACCAACTGATACCTTGATAGTTGGTTACCCCCATCAGAGCATTATCTTCACTTGGTATCACAGCAGACAAGACAGTGGAGAGCATAGATGAAACGTGTTTCACTGATAGCTGTGCTACCAGTGTCAGTATAGACTCATTACTGAGCCCCACTTGGCTGTGCGTTTTTGAGCTTTCCCTTTCCTGCTCGTCTAGAAGAAGCTGCTTCTCAAGACAAGATAGGTGACACAAGATAATACAGATGTTACCAGCTAGTATCATACTGTTACTTTCCATATGTTTCCATCTCTTCTGTGGGATAAAAAGTGCTATTATGCCAATATACAGAAGTTCAACATAATCTTCCACCTAGAACTTAAGCTTAATTTTTTTTTTAAAAAAGCACCTTTATTACTTATAAATATACAATTACATGGATTATCACATTTTTAACTGAAAAAAAGTAATCAGTCCGTAAAATTAGCAATACCAACGCATACATATTTCTTGGTATAGCTTACTGACAGAGATGACAAGTCTGACCAAAGTTTCAAAGTGAAGCAAATCAGATGGGTTTTATGGCGGGAAGGAAAATGATAAAAAGCTCAGTCTGACTAAAGATACAACTCTTTAAAAATACAAAACACTTGACTCTGTATTAGCCTCTATTAAGCTAAATATGCTGCCAGTCATTTAATAACCCTAGGTACATAATTGGCCTTTCTTAAATCACTGTTCTTTCACATTTTTTTCACGTTTCAGAAATTAGGTCGTCTATTGTGTATAGATAAAAGGCCAGGCTTTATATTTAAGTCATCATTACCCGAGGAAGTGAGTTTACCATGAACGTTTTGTATCTATTACTATTCTGTTTTGCATTCTAGGACAGCAACATGGCTGGACACTCTGAAACTAAAATAAGTTATTCTGAAAAGCTACATTAGGTCTTTATGTAGGGAAAGGTCAAGAAGAGCTGATTCCTGTGATCCAAATCAGACTTTTTTGATCCTGCTCAGCGTTCTCCACCGGTCTTTTAACATGACACTAGTTCGGTTGTTGAAGTTGCCATGGACCAAAATTTTAGCCCAGTTACCCACTCCAAACTCTCTTACTCCTGATTTCAGTTCCAAGTCTTCTTTGTAAGTCCATCGCTAGGGGAAGGACAGAAAAAATTTGAGATAAATGAACAGAGAAAGGTATTAATGTAAGAGTTTATAGCAAACATAAAAGGAAAGTTTTTATACATCTTTCCAGTTATTACAGAGCACAGATGTCTGAGGGTCAGCAGGGTCATTCTGACTTCTTCTGAGCACCATAACTTGACCATAAATCCAACAAAGGTTACCAACTCAAGTGTTACAACACAGTAGCAGAAATCACCTGGAACCAGAACCATATGTTTCAAATTTCACAAGTTACAGGAGGAAAAAAAAAGGAAAACAGACATTGGACAAAGTTTGGCTTCATTCAAAACATGCTTTCAAAAATCGCATTTTATTAGCCAATCAAGCCAAGACAAACCCTGATTGATCCTAGTATGAAACACAAAAGAGAAAGCACTTTGTGACACATTAACTGAGGGACTGAGAATCAAGACACCGTTTACCAACAACAAAGGAATTTCAGTGTGCTTAGGAAAAACAAATTCCTATATTTAAAATGCTGATAAAAGCAAACTGATATTGCATTTGAAAGTGAGACGAGCCACATCCTCAGGTAACAGCTATACATTTCGTTTTGGCCATTTGTTGAGCCTACTACTGTCATGATCTACAAGCATTTTAATCTTTAAGGGGTGACATTTCTCTCATAAAAAGAGAAAGTTACTTGCAGCTATACATCTGCAATCCCTTCCAATGAAGTTTGCCAGTGTACCCATTCTTCCTTAGTTTCTTCTCAATACAAATATCTCAATACAAACAATGTTGAGACTGCACAGAGTGAAATAAAACAGAATTTTTAAAAAAATCAAATACTTGATTTTTAAAAATTCACCTTTACAGTACAGTGTGAGGGAGAACTGAATATCAGCTTTTTTTTAATTGTAAAAGTATACAGAACCTATATATTCCATCATACCTACTTTTAACCACTGGATTTTTAATGCAGTTGTATTATATATGGTAATTTTTTCACTCTGGAATTGCAATTATGAACTTTAATAAGAAATTATATTAAAACAAATGATTCTGCTGTAATCTGATCCTCCACAAATGTCTTCACATCGTTGCTTCTTAATCCAAAACTAGACTCATGTACGATCAGTACACTTCCTTGTGCAAGCTGAACAGCTTATCATCTACACAAATAAAGGACAGGATCCTCAGTTGAAACAATTGCGAAGGAAAACTGTTTCTAAAAAGTAAGTATCAATTTTTATTTCAAATTGCAGTTCAATAGCATGTTCTTTCTGAATTTATTCCCCTAAATCTGAAATGTAAAGACTTAACTTAGAGAAAAAAATGTAAGCTTAGAAACCTGGATGAGACTGAGATGTACAGAGAATTCAATTTATGTGTTCATTTCTGCTTCTTGCACTGGAGATGTCCTGCTGCTCCTGATGGTCAAATCTGCATGCATTTTATGTGCATGTCATGAGTAAATGACTGCTGAAAGTCCAACCAAGCAGCTCTTAATTTCTGCATTTCTGCCTGTGCTGTACTTATTTTAAAGCTGCCCTGAAATTGCCAAAAAGTCAGCAGTTGTGTTCTGAAGAGCTCTATGAAATTTACACAGGCAAGTAATCAAAAGCACTGCAATTACTCGTTTAGTATGTGAAAGCAAAGTACAGGGTGTTTCAAAAAGATGGACCCAATTTCAAAATAGTACTGCTTTGAAATTGGGTCCATTTTTTTGAAACACCCTGTAGATAATCTCATAGGCCTTTGCACCTCTCTTTAGTTAAGAAGCATTTGCATTTAATGGTCTTGACAGTCAGAACGATTTAAATGACAAAGGCTTTAACTAGTTGTAAAACGAAGTACTGTCTAAAGCCTCATGAATTTCATGCACTGTTGTTATATACCATGTGCTGCTCATGTGACAACAGTTTTAGTGAAAAATGGGTTGTAAAAGTTACAGGAAATCTGTAGCTGCCTCAGCTGGCCAGGGTTCACATCAGCAGAGGCTGTCACTGCTGCTCCCTGTCCTCTCCTACAGCCACAGCAATAAGCTGCTCTGACCTGATGTAAATTGCAATTCGGGTTATTTTTGTGACAGCATCTGGTGCCATGACTGGGATTCACATCCTGCTTCACCTGAAATGACCACAGGGTGCTCTCTGCCAAAACCCCAGCACTGCTCGGAAAGGTACGGGACCTTTTTAAATCCCTACTGGGGCTTCAGCCAAGGGTTGTCTGTAGGACATGTAGGACATTCAGCATGCAGGGGCTGCTGAATCCCAACTTCTAATACCGGTCAGACCGACACCCCACTGCCAGCTAAAAGAGGGAAAGTGCAATTCTAGTCTGGTAAAGGCAATTGTACTTCTGGTATCTGGCAAAATTTAGATGTTGGTCAGGAAAGTCTGGGTTGGTTTCAGCTAACAACAAGGCATGAACATGTAACGAACAAACTGGGTTCAGGTCAGGGCTGAAGCCACATGCAGCCACCCTGGCAGAGACTGGCATTAACTTGGTTGCAAGGGTGAAGGGTGGAGGTTTGTCCTGGATTGCCAGTTATCCCCTTCCCTGTCTCCAGCTCCAGTACAAGCTTCCTCGGGACCTGATGGCTCAGGATAGATGCTGTAACCAGGAAGAGCCCTTGTGTGTCTTGTTGCTTTTCCTTTGAGTGTCCAGTTATTGCTGGGCTGAAGAATCAGCCCAGCAGCAGAGACCATGAGCTGACACTAAAGCAGTACCAGCCCCCTCTGCTTTTCCTTCATCTTGAATGAGTGAAAATTTCATCTTTTGCCTGAAAGGGAGGCACCTTGCAAGTGTACACTGGAGTACAAGCTGAACATAAGAGCGCCCATGGGATGCATGTGTGAGTGCTTGTGTTTGGTGCATCCAGTTGCACCAGCTGGCAAGTAAAGGACATGTGAAGCAAATGTAAGGGCCAGGACACAGGCAGGGGTAGTGGGCAGGCAGAGGAGCTGCGCCCACACTTGGCCATCTGCAAACATTCATGTCTGTGAACCTGGAGAGAGGCATGTATATGCTTTCACCAGTAAACTTGCAGCTCTACCAGAAAAAGAAGAGGAGGTGACTTGGCTGCCTGTATTTATGTCTTACCTGGGTCCCGTGTGTAGGTGCTGTTGAGGGCAGCACCTTGTCCATGGCAATCTATGCATTTCTGGAATTTGTGCTCAGCTTTGCTACTGGGTGAAACTGCGAAAGGGAAAGCAGCAGCTGCATCCCCCAGAGGGACCCCAGGTCTCCAGGCTGTGTTCTAGCAGCACATGAGGGTCTTGGGCTGGGGCTCCTGGAAGAGCCCACTGCTCTAGACTGGGTCTAGAGCTGAAGTCTTATGAGGAGCAACTGAGGGAACTGGGTTTATTTAACCTGGAGAAGAGGCTTAGGGGAGACTTCATCACTCTCTACAACTTCCTGAAAGGAGGTTGTAGTGAGGTGGGTGTTGGTCACTTCTCCTAAGTAACAAGTGATAAGACATGAGGAAATGGCTTCAAGTTGCACCAGGGGAGGTTTAGATTGGATATTAGGAAATACAGGAAGGGTTGTCAGACACAGGCTGCCCAGGGAAGTGGTGGAATCGCCAACCCTGGAGGGATTTAGAAGACATGTAGATGTGGCACTTAGGGACATGGTTTAGTGGCAGGCATGGCAGTGCTATGTTAATGGTTGGACTTGATGATCTTAAAAGCTCTTCTTCAATCAAAACAATTCCATAATTTTGTGATTTTAACATTCCTTAACAGTTTTGTAGCCAGAAGGATATGGTTGAGTTGCAAGTATTCCTGAGATTAAATGTATATAATCCTTATGTGATAGGGGACCTATCATTTGCTAATGTGCCTACAATTACAAATTTGTAACCAAACCTGTAGGGCCTTATGGGGGCTCCAAAAGGGGAACTGTGATAATAAATCCCCAGGTTAATTGGAACAACTGGATCAGAAGAAAAAAAGTTTATAGAACATTAGACGAACAATAGGAAGTGTAAATGGCAGGAGATGAAGACCTAGAATTTGTAGTTTGGGAGATTAAAAGAGGTTTATCAGAGTATGTACAAGATCTACTCCTGTAAGTATCAGATGACTTCCAACTATCAAATGGATAAATGGTGTTTGCTATAAAGGAACCTGGGAGAATCAGGGTAATGCTGACCATTACAACTGGAACTTTCAAATTTGCAAAGAATTGGGTAGAAAGGGAAACACAGTTCCAAAGGAATAGCCTCAACTTACAGAAATTTTAACTTGATAAAGTCAACTAGTAGAACTGAGCAGGACAGAGGAAACCTGTGAATTACATGGAAAAAAATGTCACTTAACTCTGCAAATAACATACCCAGTGAAAATGTAAAACCCATGGCTGCTGTCATTAGACAAATGCATACCATCTTGCTCCTGCTTCTGCACAAGGATTGGCTTGGCAGAACAATCCAGGGCCAGCCAGTGTGATTGCCAGTGGTACAAGAGGTCTGTGTGTTCAAGGTTCAAGGATGCCTGGATAATTTTTTCTTTATTTAAAAAAAACAAAACACCCAAAGAAATTTCCCCTCTCCTAATGAGCTCGAACCCTTTTAGGGATCTTTAAAAGATTCTGTTCTTAAGAGCAAAAACAATTTAGGCACCAGGGATGGGCCAGGTGACAATTTTGAGTGCCATTCTGCATGGTTCCTCCCTTCCCTTGAATTTAAGCTGCTAAAAGTGGCAGCAGCACTCAGTGGTGAAAGGTGGGGAGGTGACTCGGGGGGCGGGGGAAGGAGCTTAGATAACATTCATTCTGATCAAAATTGTATTCCGATTATTCTGCAACAAGGAAAAATTTGGCATCTATACAAAGTGCAAGCTGAGGTATGTGAAGATCAAACTTCACATCTGAGAGTTGGACTTACTCCAGCTTAATGCAACTATCAGTGCCTCTTTGAGAAACTATGGTCACTGATAAACCTCACTAAGCAGTTAAAGAATTAAGAGTAGTAGTTCAGCTGTGTTCCTAAACAGCTAGAAAACTAAAACTTCAAGTAGTCTACCCTTTATCAAAAATACTTCCTTTTTCCAATGCTTCCTGTTCCACAGATCTTTTGCAACATTAGCAGTGGTGGTTTTTTCCACTATTATTAAAAGGCCAGAGACTATTTGAACTGTCTAGTTCATCTCATTTCAAAGTATGCCAGAAAACTTTCAGAAATAAAATCTTTATTCAAGTAACAGTTATGCTTGACCTACAGCACCAGATAATTCAAATACTTCCAGCAGAAAATTACAACCCTTGTTACTTGTAATGATATATTACATATGCTGTTAAAAGGTTAGTTTTTTGCTTATTTTGCTTTTAATTTGTTTATATTGAGTTTTTTTTAAAAAAAATCTTCAGTTATATATATGTGAGAAGCCTGCCTTACAGGTAAACCAGAGACTTGACTCATTTCCTCTTCACCCAGGAACCCCGTGGAGCAGTAACTCACTTTGCCCCACCAAACTGCCCTTCTAGAGGGCACAGGCAGTTAGGTCACCTCCAGCACTGCACTGTTACAAGCTAGCAAGACTGGTTGAGAGACTGAACATAATGCAGCACAGCAGTATGCCTGAGCTAACTAAATCACAGCACCCAGACCAGAGCAACGTAACATTTGGCTAGCTCAGAACGCTGGCAGAGCAAGCTTGAGTTTGCCAGACAGACTGTGTAGACATACCATCATATATTTAGAGATCTTGTTACTTCTTGGAGTCAGTTCTGCTCTAGTAACTCATCTTCCTTTGATGGTGTGTTTTGGGACTCTGCTCCAATTTATTTTTTCCTCTAAATTTAAATATATAGATATACTTATCCATACAAGTCTGACTAAATTCTGGAAACCCAAATTTTCAGACACATTCTGTAATTTAAGCAAATCGCTGATCAGACTTTAGATAACTCACAGGACTTGCCATACACATACAAGATATAAAATTGAGTACAAACAGTTCCCTAAATTCTGTGACACTTGCATCCCCTAATTTAGGAACCAGAAATAAAGTACGCTTCCTTTCAATAGCACTTCAGACTGTTGCATGCAGCTAACTGAAAACACAGCAATGAAAGGCTGAAAACAGGCACTGAACCATTGCAACGAAATGCCATTTACAAAACAAGAGCAAACAATGCCGACATTGAAAGAGGGACTACATGGAAAAGGAAGTTCTAGAAGTCAACAGCTCTGACATTCATTGCATTCTTTCATGCATGCAGACAATTTTATAACCCAGATTATTAAGCAGAGGAGCAGATTTATTGTTTAAAAGACTAATATAATTTGCTTTCTAGACAGTATTTATAGGAGGTCTCACTGGCAGGGAGTATGGCATACACATCACCCAGACAGCAAATGCCTACTTTCTAAGTGTTTAAAGAAACATAGTTCTGAATTTTAATTTCTTTCAACTTTTTGTAAAATTTTCATTGAGTTCTTTGCTACTATCAGATGTAGTTTTCTATAAATTTAGTCTTCACATTTCAACTAAGGCTGAACTATAACAACAGAATTCAGCACAACATCTATTTTTTTCTAGCAATATACGTGCACAAGCCCTGGACCCAGACAGTGTTTGTGGCTGACCCCATAACAGAATACCTCAACACAAAAATAGGTGAATATAAAGCTGTCATTAGCTCTGTGTCAGTTGTGGTCCAATTAGTTTAAATCTTGATGTTGAAAAGAAGATTGATGGAAGCATGCATGACTACCAGCAACTGGCTGACAAGGTACCTATCCAAGTATAAGTTGGAATAATGTAATTTATTATGTTTTTGAAGGCAACAAGCAAATCCAGTAAGTGCGGATTTATTTTTTTTTTAGGGCACTTATATTTGCAGCTTTTAAGGAGGCTCTTAGTGATTTAACTATTCCTGAGATTTGTGAAAAAGTGAAAAACTGTTTATATGTAGCAGGAAGCTTAACCTCCAGGGACAGACGGTGGTATCCTGTCTCAACAACAGCTCATTAGGACCTCAGCTGAATTGAGGACAGCATGTAACTGAAGATTCAACCAGTACTTCTAATTCTGTAAAAATGCTTAAAGAACTAGGAATAAGTACAACTGTCCTCAAGGACAGTCTGAAAAAACATAAGCAGGTTTGTCCTTCCCTGTTGTATGAAAAATTAAATGTCAAAATGAACATCAGAAAAATGAAACAGCTCACACCAAAATGGACATCTGTTGATAACTTGCACTGTTATCTAAACAGAAAGATTCCGTATTGCTTCATAATTGTTTCTTAATAGGAATTTAACTATGGGAATACATTTAATACTAATTTCATTCAGAAGTGTTTATCATTTTATTATAACTGAAGAAAACTGTCTCTGCACAAAAATCAATTTGTAACAGTTCACCCCAACATCAAACCAACTTCAAATTCTCTTCTATTAAGGTATACACGTCTGTACTTCCCACCAAAAGGGAATCCTAGCATTAATGAACGTAGTAGAATTTTTTTAAAGTAACTCAGTGAAATAGGCTTACCTATGAAAACAATGTAGCATTATAGTAAGACCCTATTATTTGGTTTATAAAAACTAGATTAGTTTCTCAAGTAAATATATATTTTCACCTCATATGAACAAAGTATTGAGTTATAAAATTGCCAAATCTCTAACCTTCTAGCAGGAAAACAAGTCTTTGCTATTTGCCCAAAATTCTTATAGGCAAATGACATCCTGAATTCTTTAATCCAAACAGGGGGAAGAATTTTTTTTAATGTTTTAAAAAGACTCAGACTAAGCTTCGTTAACAGTTTATTTCAACAAATTAAAGGCTCATGAGCATTAGCAACAATATTTGAGACAGGAATTGGAACTTAAAAACCAGTCTCAGGGCTGTAGCACAGCTTGAATAATGGAGAAACTTGAACCCATGCGTTTTAGAGGCAGAGTCTAATTAAGCTGGGGGAGGAAGAAATCTATGCAGTGCAGATTTATTTTATCTCCATTTAGAATACACAGTGGGTACAAACCTGTCTTTTTCGGCCACAAGCCCAAGCATCTCCCTGTTTCTCCACATTTTGCAAGTTGTTCAGACCTAGAAAACAATTAATTTACATCTAAAGCAATGAGGAGTAAACATTAAGGCAGTAGGTTTTGCATTCTGCCATTTACATGAGACAAGAATGTACACTATTTTGATATGCTTTGACAGACGGGGAAAACTTCAGTGTCTGTTTATATATTAATATATTTTCATTACATATACACATGAATCTCATCTTAGTCCAAGGACTCAAAGCCTGTTCAAAGATCACTGTATTTCCTATGTGACAGAGCTCACAGAAGAATTGTATTTTAAACAATTAGGTAAAAATCAGTATATCACAGAACGTTAGGGGTTGGAAGGGACCTCAAAAGATCATCTAGTCCAACCCCCCTGCCAGAGCAGGACAACCTAGAGTACATCACACAGGAATGCATCCAGTCGGGTTTTGAACGTCTCCAGAGAAGGAGACTCCACAACCTTTCTGGGCAGCCTGTTCCAGTGCTCTGTCACTCTTGCAGTAAAAAGGTTCTTCCATTTGTTCACTTGGAACCTCCTATGT